>JADLZK010003607.1:0-93135 GCA_015847255.1 Hyparrhenia diplandra
TAATTATCATTCTATAAAAAGTGTGTACATCGAGACAAAACATTTTTCCGTGCAACTGCCAAATGAAATAGATGGCAGCTCGTGCTTAGTTCAAGAATGGGGCAAATGAATTATGTAGCGAAAGGAATCGATCTCGATTTCCATCTCTAAATGAATCATTGAATTAAATATTATTATAAAATGGAAGCATCCATTGAAATTTTGTCGTATCATCCATGTTTTATTGCAATGCGCTTTAGCAACAAGGCCTTTAGCGCATTGAAAATCCAATTTCAAGCATATTCAAAAGAGGCCTTTAGCAATTGATCACTAGTCCAATACCAAATGTGGCTAAAAAGGTCTCCTTACTTTAGCAACAAGGCTAAATAATATTTTAGTACCCTTTAAATTTTGTGAAGAAATGCCCTTCAAATTTGACAAATAAAAAATTAAAACAATAATTCATCACAAACTATAATAATATTAAATGAAAAAGGGGCGTTTACCGTGAAAATCCTATTCTATCCCATCCAACGGTTCTGATCTTCCAGGCACCATTCTAGCGCAGATCTCCAGCCCCGCAAAACCCTAGCCCCAACTTCTGCCCACTATAAATTCCTCCACCTCCCACTTCCGGCCCTTTCCCTCACCATCCTTCCCCTCGCGCCGCCGCCACCACCGCAACCCTTGCAGCCCCAATCCCCTACGGCGACCATGGCCGGCTCGCAGGAGTCCCTGTCCCTGGTGGGCACGATGCGCGGCCACAACGGCGAGGTGACGGCGATCGCCACCCCGATCGACAACTCGCCGTTCATCGTCTCCTCCTCCCGCGACAAGTCCGTGCTGGTGTGGGACCTGCAAAACCCGGTCCCCTCCACCCCCGGAATCCGGCGCCACCGCCGACTACGGCGTCCCCCTTCCGCCGCCTCACCGGCCACTCCCACTTCGTCCAGGACGTCGTCCTCAGCTCCGACGGCCAGTTCGCCCTCTCCGGCTCCTGGGACGGCGAGCTCCGCCTCTGGGACCCTCTCCACCGGCCTCACCACCCGCCGCTTCGTCGGCCACGAAGGACGTCCTTCCGTCGCCTTCTCCGTCGACAACCGCCAGATCGTCTCCGCGTCCCGCGACAAGACCATCAAGCTCTGGAACACCCTCGGTGAGTGCAAGTACACCATCGGCGGCGACCTCGGTGGTGGCGAGGGCCACAACGGCTGGGTCTCCTGCGTCAGGTTCTCCCCCAACACCTTCCAGCCCACCATTGTTTTCCGGATCCTGGGACCGCACCGTCAAGGTCTGGAACCTTACCAACTGCAAGCTGCGCTGCACTCTCGATGGCCACGGCGGCTATGTTAACGCCGTCGCCGTGAGCCCCGACGGGTCGCTGTGCGCCTCCGGCGGGAAGGATGGTGTTACTCTGCTGTGGGATTTGGCTGAGGGGAAGAGGCTGTACTCGCTGGACGCGAGCTCCATCATCCACTCCCTCTGCTTCTCGCCCAACCGCTACTGGCTCTGCGCTGCGACGCAGGACTCTGTCAAGATCTGGGACCTTGAGTCAAAGCACGTTGTGCAGGACCTCAAGCCCGACATCCAGATCTCCAAGAACCAGGTTTGTCTCCACCTTTTACTTGCGCTTAGCATGCTCGTTATCTTTTGATGAGAGAAATCTTTTAGGTTAGGACCTGTAGTTACATTTACATGATTTATGTTCGGATGCCTGCCTTATTGATGAGTTGGTCCGTTAATCCTCTTATATGTTATATATGTCCAACAAATATGCAGTACTCTGCAGAATTGTTAGTGTGCTGAATCTAGTGATGTACTCTGCATAGTTGCTAGTGAGCTGAATCTTTAGTGCTAATGCATATAAAAATGTATTTTGGGCAAGAGGATTTGTGTGCTGTGGCATAATTTAGTATCACTTCAATTTTGTAAAATCAATTTACAGCCTTGTTTTACGTGTGCTGTTGTTATCCAATCTGTTTCATGAGCTATATAGGCCCATATCCTCCTAGTCTATTGTTTCTACTCAGCATTACACCATGATATTAAAGCATGTCCACTATTACCGAATTTTATATTTTATATATTGTCATATTGTGCATCATCTCAGTTTATTTCCTCATCCAGACTATTGTTTGTTATCAGCATTATATATGTCACCTATTATGTCGTTGCTTGGGCACATGTATGATGTTGAACTCTGATAATGTCATTTTGTTCTATGTTAAGCTCTGTGCCAGCAGTGCACTTGTGTTGACTAATTTTGAGAGTAGTATTTATTTTCAATATGCATAGGAACAGTCTGCAATGGATTTTCTGCTGCAGTGTGTATCATGACCTACTATCATTTTGACATGTAAAACATATTATATATACTCAGCAGTTAAGTGTTACTTTGGTGTGAGTTGTCTTTCGCGGTGATGTTGGACTATGAAATTGGTAGAAAATGCCTGTTACAAGATGTATTATATATACTTTTAGTGTATACACATTATTATTATTTTGGATGGATGGTTATCTTCTATTTTGATTGATATATATTTAACTATTTTTGGTGAACTTGTTATATAGATCCTGTACTGCACAAGCTTGAGCTGGAGTGCGGATGGAAGCACCCTCTACACTGGCTACACTGATGGATCTATCAGGGTTTGGAAGATCTCTGGGTATGGCTACGCAGGCTAGATGTTGAAAAGCCACTTGAAGGTCTAGGCAGTCTTATTTGGCAAAACATTGTAATGTTGTCAAGTTTTTGAAGTCGTGAGCTATATCGCTGTTTGCTACTTTTTGGGTCGTCCAACTTTTTAAGCTTAGCTTTGTTGATGAGCTAAATCGTACTATGGAAGAATCTATTTGCACTTTTTAAGCTTAGCTTTGTTGATGAGCTAAATCGTACTATGGAAGAATCTATTTGCACCGTCGTACTATGGAAGAATCTATTTGCACCATGGTTGTATTTTGCTTCTGTTTATGCTTCAGTCATGCAACTAACTGATGCCTGTTACTGGGTTGATGTACTGTGCTTTCCGTTGCTATTTCTACAGTAATTTGACTTCTTTTAAGAAAATAAGCATTACTAACCTTTTTCACCCCAATCTATGCTATGCATGCTCTGTTGGATACATAAGCTAGTCAGGATGAATGACCTTGCCCTAGCCTACACCAACAAGATTTCAGCCATGTTTCGTACTGACTGACTACACCAACAGGATTTCAGAACATAAATTGCTTCTTTGATGTGCTGAGTTGCAGCAGAGAATGCTTCTGTTATTTGCTGAGTTGCAGCCGAGAACATCATCTGCTTCTGTGATTTGCTGAGTTGCAGCCGAAAACATGAACTGCTTCTGTGATTTGCTGAGTTGCAGCCGAGAACATGAATTGTTTCTGTGATGTGCTGAGTAGCAGCCGAGAACAGGAGCTGCATCTGTGATGCGAGTTGCGATACCATCCCTGGTAGGAGTTGGAGCCGAGAACATGAACTGCTCTGTGATGCGTATGAATGCCTGTTGCTAAGCAGTTGATTTGCTATGGGCCTGATTGGTTTCATGCCGAGAGATGCCGCTGCCTCCTTTGTTTGGTTCGTTCTCTTGCCCTGCAGGCTGGAGGGTCTGAAACCAGCCAATTTCCCCGATGCGTAGTTGGTGTGTGATTTCGCGACTAGAAAAATTGCTTGTGTTTGGTTTTATTTTCAAATCTGAAGCGTTTCTGTTTCAGTTTGTGTGCTAAATTCTTCACTATCATGCTTGTGTGCCCTTTTAAGGATTTTGGTCCTATCCTAGATTTCATAAGCATGGGTGCATAAAAGATGAACGTCGTGGCTCGGCAATGTTCCGTTGCCCCGGGTGTATCACTACCAATTGGGTTCCCTCGAGTCATTTGCCTGCTGCTCCCTTGTCCCTTGCACCGATCATGCAGTCTTTGACCACCTCAGCAGTCTATCAGGCATGCCTTGCTTTGGCGTACAACTCTGAAGTGTATTCAAATCGTTGTCATTTGTCGATTCGCCTCTGCAGTTTCCTACTGTATGCGAGAGCTCCTCCACGCAACTGCTCCATCAGCCAATCAGAGAGCTCAGGACCAAGTCCTCTGCTCTGATTTGTTCCAATGGCCTCATATGACGAGCTTCGTAGAGAGAGAGAGACCGTGTCACTCTGATTTGTTCTCTTAGCACGCGCCATTTCAGACTCATATATCACCAGCTAATTGTTCCAATTGCTATCGATCGGGTCAGTCATCGCTATGTCGTCGTCCCTGTACAAGCAGCTGGGCTTTTCCGGAGCCGGTTCCCCACTCACCGGCCGCCACCTCGCGCTCCTCATCCTCTGCGCCGGCCTCCTCGCGCTCACCGTCTTCGTCGTGCACCCCAACGAGTTCCGAATCCAATCCTTCTTCGCAGGCAGCAGCAGCAGCTGCCCCGGCCCGGACGCACCTGCTGCCGCAGCCGCCGGTCCCCACGATGCTGCCGCCACCACCACGGCGAAGGAGACCTCAGCACGGGCGCCGGACGACGACGACGACGACGACGTGCGCGTCCTCATCGGCATCCAGACGCTGCCGAGCAAGCGCGCCCGGCGGCACCTGCTGCGGGACGTCTACTCGCTGCAGGCGCAGGAGCACCCGTCGGTCGCCCGCAGCGTGGACGTCCGGTTCGTGTTCTGCAACGTGACGTCCGCCGACGACGCGGTGCTCGTGGCGCTGGAAGCCATCCGCTACGGCGACATCATCGTGCTGGACTGCGCGGAGAACATGGACAACGGCAAGACCTACACCTTCTTCTCCACCGTGGCCCGCGCGTTCAACGGCAGCGGCAGCGGCGGCGACCGGCAGCCGAGCAGGTCGTACGACTACGTGATGAAGGCCGACGACGACACGTACCTGCGTCTGCCGGCGCTGGTGGAGTCGCTTCGCGGCGCGGCGAGGGAGGACGCCTACTACGGGCTGCAGATGCCGTGCGACACGGAGAACTTCTACCCGTTCCCGCCCTTCATGTCCGGGATGGGGTACGCGCTGTCATGGGACCTGGTGCAGTGGGTGGCGTCGTCGGACCTGGCCCGGCGCGAGCAGAACGGGCCGGAGGACATGTGGACGGGGCGGTGGCTCAACCTCGCCGGCAAGGGCAAGAACAGGTACGACAACGCGCCGAGGATGTACAACTACAAGGGGTCCTCGCCGGACAGCTGTTTTCCGGCACGGCTTCGTCCCGGACACCATCGCCGTGCACATGCTCAAGGACGACGCGCGCTGGGCCGAGACGCTCGCCTACTTCAACGCCACCGCCGGACTCCCAAGCTCAGGCGGCCTCTACCACCTGCCGGTGCCGGCGGCGGCCAGCCCCTGATGACGAGCTCGATCAAGTGTCGTTGAACCGGTCGTCGGCCTTGCCGGCTCGCTTTCGTTGGGCCCCGGTTGCGTGCGTTGAATATTTGTGATCAGGGTTGGTGGCCAGAGGATAGGTTGTACACGTAATTGAATTTTTTGTTTTGAGATTTCGAGTCTCGAGTGATGCCTAATTGTGATGATGGCCTTGTTTGATGCCAGCAAAACCAAGTGACACTGTTCCGATCAAAGCTAGTGTCACCAACACAAAATTTGGCACTTGAGAGTCAAGCCGGCACACGGCTCCACACACGAATCCACCCACGAATGTGATGGCGAGCATTTCGGCCGTTGGGCAAATCAGCCACGGCCCACGGCGGCGAGCGAAGGCCCAGCGAGAGCAGCAGAGCAGAAAAGGCCGAGGAAGATGGCGATCTAGCAAAAAACAGCCCAACCTAGCCCCTCTTAGAGCAAAATCAGCCCACACACTTTTTGTTACACAAAGACGCATCACATTTGTTTTTTTTTTTTTCTAATAAAAGTATAAAAAAAGGCGCCGATTCCATTCAGGGCACGCGCACCTCCGCCACACAAGCCAGCAAAGCTATAAAGCAGCCGGCAGCACAACACGGTACACCCGCTGCATGGACGCCAGTCAGCCATACGCTCCGATCGCCGGCGGCCTGATACAGCCACACGTCCTCGACCCATTCCCATTCACGCGACAGCTACGGTGCGGCTGGCGGAATCCACGCACCCGTGGCCCCCGAGCGGATCGGATGAGGACGACGAGGGAGCGCTCGGTCGAGGCACAGCAGGCATGAAGGGACGCCGACGCCGACCGGGACGCGGACGGGGACGGGGACACGGCGCGGCTGCAGCGTCGCCACCTCGCGATGAATGCCAACAGCTGGGTGGGTAGGTCGCCGAGGCCTACTAGCGCCTATCGCGGAAACCCACGAGGCCTCGTGCAGCAGACGCTGTCAGCGACCTGAGGATCGTGACGGCGCGCGGTCCACCGGCGCGAGACGTGGCCGGGCGTCGATCGGGCCGTCCGCGCACAAAAAGCCTTGGGGTCGCGTGATCATGTGCCGGCGTGCTGCTGCATGCGCTTCATCAGTTTGACTCTTGATTAGTACTGCAGGAACGATTCATTCACGATTCTCCTCTCGATCGATGTTGACCCGAGCCTGATATTCCGTGGTGCTGGTTCTTGCTGCCTATGTGTGGTGTGGTGCCATGGGATGAGGGCATGAGGCTGATCCGTTCGATCCAGTTGCTGAGTGGTTCGCACATTTATCGTCAATTGGAGATAACATGCATGGAGAATAGAATTTAACCTCAAAGGTCGGCGGCATCAAAGATCCACAACGCCAAAAGGCTTCAAGTAGTAGGGGCAAGGAGTCGTTTACGGAAGAGATCAGAGCCATTGGCATGTATACTTGACAAGACCTAAGTTTGAGTTCAATGTTACTTTGGTGAGTCCAAAATGCTTTTAAGTCGCTACCAACAGTTATTATTTGAGAAAATAAAGAAGATCAACAAATTAAAGAAAAAGAGATTATTATAGACGAGTGGGTTGTTGACCCATCTTATCCTATTCTGTCTTTAGATCTCGGTCATATCAACCTACTTTGTACTTTGAGGTCAGAATCAGTGACCCATTAGTCTTACTTTTACGAGTTAGATCAACTAACCAATGAGGATCGATGTACTGCCCTTTACATGACATTTCTGCACGTGCTATTTTCTCACAAGCAATCCAAGCACATCCACTTGATGAAAATTACCACTTCGGTTGTGTAGCACTCTAATTTCTGAAAAAATTTATTTCAAAGACCCGAAATACAAAAAAAAATGTAGCACTACTTCATGCACAATTTCTATACATCTCTCTTGTTCTTTTCTTTTATTATTGGTGAATGAATATACTTTCGAGTAAAAATCTCCCATTTTTTCACCACAAGACAACGCGCGCTACTGTAGTCACCAGTGGCGCAGGTCGCGCAGGTCGTCAACTCTCTGTCGCTGTCGCGGGGTCGCGGCGTGCCCAACGGAAACCACTGTGGCAACCGAGCCCACGACGGGCCCCGGCCACCCTGTCGAACTCGACTCGACTCGACTCGAGAGAGCGAGAGAGCATCGAGGCGGCTTGATCTGCCGTTCGTTCCACTGTACGCGCGGGCAACAGCCGCAACAGGGGACCCCTTGCCACGTCCGTCCCCTGAGATATTTTCCGTTCGCGATCGGCCGTACGCTCCCCATCCGACGCCTCCGCTGCCGCCACCGCGTCACCGGCGCAACCGACGGCTGCCTTTTGAGGCCTTCTCCATCGCTCCATGCTGTCGTGCTGCCCCAGCGGCCACGTCGGCACAAACTATAGCCTCGCAGAGGCATCTTTGCGGGGAGAGACCACCGCTTCATCCGACGAAAAGCTAGAGCGGTCATGGGCGGCCCGCGTTGGCAAGAACGAAGGCGGTGATTACTAGGCTCGCAGCAGAGAGAGGACAAAGACGCGAAAAGATAGAGGACCGGGGTAGTGGTGGGGGGCCATTGGGGCATCAATGACGAAAGATCTTCTCGATTGCCAAGAAAATTTTGCTTCGACACGTGGAATAGTATTTTTTTTTTTTAAGGCCACAGGTGCTTGTTGCCTGCGTAGCAGCTGCCCTGAGGACGTGGCCCTGGCGGCTTCGCTTTTCCGGTTTTCCCTGTTCCTTCCCTCCTCTCCTCTCCCATCCCTGTCCGTCTCCTCCTGGCTGGCTGGCTGACTAGTGACCAGACCACCAGCCCTCTGCCCCCCCTCTCCCACCTCACCTCACACGCCTTTCACCACCGCCACCGGAGTTTAATGCCCCCGCCTCTCCGTCAGCGCCGCTTGGGCTCGCCGTCTCGCTGTTCGCGGCGTGGGTCGTGGTAGCAGTAGCCGGGCGTGGTGGTTGGGGGCCTGGCTTGGGATGGGCGGAACTGGCGAGGTGAGGTGAGGTGTGGTGTGGAGATTGAGCGGGGAGCTGTTGTGGCGCGTGTCTCCCTGTCACCCACAGCTTCCCCCTTTTATTCGATTCTGGGGAGGAAGGATTCTGAGCCACGGGGAGGGGACTGGAGGGGAGGAGAGGAGACGCGGACGCCGGCGCGGCTGCGGCTGCTTTGACCCCTTCCTTCCTCGGCTGTCGTACGTACGTCGTCCTCGTCGTCGTGGACCGTGGGCGGCGCAATTTGGGTGAGTCCATGCTCACCTTCTCCTGCCATTCCGGCTCCGGAATTTTCCCTGGTTTGGGGACCGAGAGCTGCGAGGGAAACCTTGGCTCCCTGGTTGCCTGTTGTTCAGTGTTTCCATGCTTTTATGTGGTGGTGATGATAAGTCTCAGTGTTTCGCAGCGACGTGTCGGCGGCGGCGGCGTGCGTGTGTGTTCCTTGCCTAGCTAGATTGGTGTGATCCAATTCTGGTCCAACGGAGGCGGGTAGGTGCTGCCCGTCGCAGAACACGAACGTGTGCTTGGTGCTTGCTAAGGTAAATCTGTGTTTCACCTTTTGCCTGTTGATGAGTTGCTACTAGATCCATTCGATTGATGTAGTCATTTTTGTGGGGTTCTGTTTGAAAATGGGAAATCAGGCTTCGGTAAAAAAAAAAAAAAAAAAAAAAAGGGAAATCAGGCTAGCATCGTGCTCCCTGTTTTCTGAGGAGTTTGTATTGCAAGTTCATGCCATGCGCATGCACCAAGCAGAAGCTGGAGTATCAACTCTTTGTGATGGAAAACTTCCTATTAGGTTCCACTGCTACCATATGCACCCCAAACTTTGCTAGTTATAGTGAAATTATAGTGAAATCTCCAGCGCGATTGATCAGCTGGATTTAAAAGTGCACTTGTGTCTAAACAACTCTAATGGAAGTTCTGACCCTTTTATGTTTTCCTGATTTACCATTTTCTGCATGGATTCTTCTGTCAGTGGCTTAAAAAGATCTCGTTGTCTCTGATTATGTTGTTCTTTGCATCCTTCACAGAAGAATTTCCAGCGCTCGTGAGGAAACTCATTTACTTGAAACATGTCGGACTTTGTTGGGAGTAGATATGATAAGCAAGAAGATTTTCAAGTTTTGTTGAGCAAGAAACATCCTGGAGAGCCACCTCAGCACAAGCATTACCTGTGGATGGCACACTGGACCAAAGCAAGCAGCAGTGCACAACCCCGAAACAACAACGGCAGCAATCCTTCGGAGGATATCAACAAGGGCACTACTACAAAAGACAGTGAGACTTCGCCTTATGAATTCATGAAATCTACAGTTGCTGAAAGGCTCATGGTAGGAGTAAGCCGTGGAAGTGCCTCCATGCAGCATGCCCGACAGTTCAATTCTAGTATGTGGGGTATGGCACACCATGTTTCCAATGAATTGGGACCAAAGAATAGTGAACAGGTTGACGAGTCTTTTGAAAAATCTATGAGGAAGGATGCTGTGAACTTGCGAGCTAGGGCAGTTGTGTCAGAAACATATTCTATTCACAAGCTTTCAGAGTTACCGCTGGATTTTCAGAACCTTGGGAGCTCAGATGATCCAAGTCCAGATTGGAGTCACTTTCCAATGTTCGAAATTAATCGAAAGATTGACAGTATTCTCAACCGCAAAAGAAGGTCTGCAGCACTTGGTCCTGCACCTCTGAATCTAAATGTGTCTGCATCCCATGTGATGGCCCTATCGTCACAAGAATACATGATGCACTCACATCAAATAGCTGATGAGAATATGGATACGTGCAAACCTGCAGAAGGCTTTGCATCTCCCTTAGAAGATCCTGCTGGCCTCAATTCAGATCCTTCAAGGCCAAAGTTAAAAGGACAATTATTGGATACCATATCATGTTCTTGCAGCAAGGAAGACAACTCAGCAGATTGTCCAATAGATGAGCAGCACACAAGCCACTATTTTGCAAGTTCAAAGCATGAACTACCCTCTATATCTAACGAAAAGAAGTCCAAGTTTGCAGGAAACAACCACAATCGAACTGTTGCAAGTGTGTCCCACAATCTGAAAACAAGAAGATCTGCTGTCCATAAACAACTAAGTGCTGCAGAGGCAATGTTCTGTGCACCCGTATTTGGTAGTGAGTTTCAGAATGAACCAATAACTATTTCCAACATCAGCAAGAAGGATGGTGAAAATTTTCATGAGATGCATAAATCTAATGGCAAGGCTGTTTCGTGTTCTTTGTCACCTTATGAGCATCATCGTCATCTGAATACACAGAGATCCGAATCTGCAGGAAATTTGAAAATATGCACATTACCTGATCAAACTGCAAATAAATTGACAGACAAGAGCAATGGTGAGCTGCTGACATATACACCAAAGTCAAAGGAAATGTATACAGGTTCTTCTAACCGAAGACGGCCCCATTTATTCGAAAAGTTAACCATTCCTTCCAAATCACAAGGTGCAGATCCTAAAAATTCTGTATCTTCAGGAAAATCTAGTGGCTTTGGAGTTTGTATGTATGGCACCAATATTGGCAGTCAGTTATTTGGAGCACAGAATAATTCTTCAGCTAAGACTGAAACATTGCACAGCGATACTCTTATTGGGTCCAAATCCTCAGCAGGTGAGGTCTAGCATCTCTATAATACAATATCAGCTAAGATAGTGTTTTAGTATGGTTGTTTGCGTTAAAAGGTGCTTAATACAGTATCAGACTCACACATGTTTTCCTTTTTCTGGATTTTTGTAGGCATTGCTTCATTGTTGGCACAAAAGGTATCAGCGTTCCATAATCCATAGCAATCTGATCTCCTGTCTTGTGCAATAAAGAATGTTCCTGGACTACTTATATTGCTTGATATTAAAAAAAAAAAAGAAAACATATGACTTGGAACTGGCTTTGTATTGTTTGGATGGTTTTGGGAAAAAACACTTTCCTGAAAAGGACTGTAAACTTTATTGTCAGAAATACATTTTGATGTATCATTAACTTTGTTTTCAGTGTTAGCAGATCTTTCATGTTTTTCCTGTTTAGTTAAAATATTAGAATGTGATCATATTTAGGTTGGTTTGAATATATGCTCACCTACCTGTTGCTTTTTATTCCACATGATAATTATTTCAAGTTGTGCTCATTAGTTATGGACCCGTATCAGTTGATAGATCTATGTACTGATTCTTTCATTACCAATAAATGTACTACAGCAATATGGTTGCCCAGACGAAGCAAAAAGTGAGCAGGTGGCAGCTCCATCCAAGAGAAGAGATTCAGGATACAGTAAAGAAGATGGATTCCATAATGTCAATGAAGGCCATGATGTTTCGTCCAAAGCAACTATTGGTAGTAAGCAATCATGCATGCCAGGAACAGGAATCACAAACCTAGATCTCATACTTTCCCAAATGAGCAGAATGAGAAATCAAATTCCCAGCGGTATAATTCAACCACCATTAGGCGCCGAGCCAAGTGATAGATGGCTCAAGCGCCTACAGCTTGCAATATCAGATCCTGACATGCCTGGTCCCAAGAGGCCAAAAGTTGGAGACAGTTCTCCACTCAGGCAAAAAAATCGTTCGTTTGACATGGCACTTCCTTGCAACAGGACTGACAGTGGAGCAATTGAACGTGTTGAGGACCAGTGCTTGGATGAACAGAAAAAAATTGCAAGAAAAGCAAGAAAGAACGTCAATTCCAGCTAAGAGCATAAATGGTTGGATAAGAAGATGGTGCCAGGGTGGCACTCCTGTTTTCCATGAAGACCCAGGCCAGGGAAGGCAAGCAACAAAGCCTGGACGGTTATCCGAGGAACTTGAAGGTCAGTTCCCAAGCATTGCAGCGATGGCGATGATGGGGCGAGTGATGAACAAGCTTCGTCCGTGCGAGCATCAGAAGAAGGGGCCATTTGTGGTGTGGAAGACAGATTGACCTCGTGTATATGTTTTTGGGTGTAATATTCTTCTTTCTTTCCAAAAAGAAAATGTAAAGCAGCTGGTTGCCTGGCAGTGGTTCATTGTTTATTGTTTTCTGAATTTCTGAAGTGAAAGTGTGGCTAGGCGTAGTGTCTACTGATGGTGTAATGCTTTGATATACCAAATTTTATAAGAATATACTGTATCGTTATGATGACGTGTTGAGGCCTTAGCTGAAGGGCAATACTGGGTTAAGTAGTCCTAGGACTTTTTTTTTGGTTGTCCTAGAGACTTTTAGAAACAGACTTAAAAAGAGGAGCTTCTATGGACTTTTTACTAGAAGTCCTAAAAAAAGTTTCTCCTGTTTAGTTACTCAAGGTACTTTTGTGCTTTTGTGTGTGCTGTGAGGAATTAAGCTTGTCGGGAAGCATGATTAAAGTTGGGTAGGCCTAAATTTACTATGCAAATCTGAGTTCAGAACTGAAGTTTTATTACTTATGCCTTTGCCGTTTTTTGGTTCTGAAATTTTGAAATCCTCTGATTCAGTTTACCTGTCTGTCTTATCAAGTGTCATTGCAGGGCACTGTCTATCAAGGTAAAGGTGAGGCTTGCAGGTTGTTGTGTGCAGCATGCACCTTTGTGAGTCCGACTAGAAAAGGGAGCTCGACCATTTTCTAAACTTATGGACTCTCCCGCCAAGAAGAGGATCTTTGCACATCTCTCGTTAGATGCCCATTCCACTTATCTGTTAATTTCAACAAATCCTTTCAGCATGTTGCTTTGCTAACTATGATTTGCTCCACCATTTCCTAAATTGGCTTATAGCACAGCTAATTTCAAATTGTTGTTTTCCCTGAAGAAAGTTTAATTTGGACCCAGCTTTGTTTGCTCGTAGGAATACCTTTGTGCATGGACATGATTTGCTGGTGAGTTGATCTTGGTTGTTACCTTGTGTATTGTTATTACAGAGCATATTCTATTTTTTTCAAAGGAATTGCTTTTGCTGTCATCTCCAGTGCTACTTCACCTGCCTTATGTTACCATACCCTTATCAGTATATAAAATGTTCCTTTAGCTTGTCGCTCAATATCATTACGCTTTAATCATTGATGCTCTATCTATAATTTCAACAGAAAACTATGATCTGCACATGGAGTTTTTCAGCACTAACTTCTATCAATTCACAAGTAAAAGTGTGTTAGACAAGTTTGAAATTGTTTTCAGCGTTTCAATACTGTCAAATGTCTTTCCACAATTTAACATGTGGCACTTTGTTGATATGATCTCCTGACACTCAATGAGTTCAATATATGGGTAATAGTTGTCTCCCTAGTGGTCGTGAGCCAAGAGGATGGAAATTAAATAGCCAATGACATCTGCTTAGCTTATGGTATTTTGTTGGTAAAATTCTATGTGATACCGTGTACCAGTGAATGATGCATATGGAAGGGCCTTTATACATATTTTTTAGATTTAAGAGAAATGTATATCAAATAGATTTAGATTATAGGTATACAGTACTTAACTGCTCCCATGTTCATCCGCTGCTTACATGATTCACTCCAATGTGATGTTTGATTACATCTACGCCGTGCACTCATGTTTCTTCAATTTAGTTTGCAACAATTTAATAATACGTATGCCTCTTTTTTAGCATTCAGTATTGTCATCCTTTCATCAATAATTTTACCGCCAAGTAGCCTTACTAACAGGGTCACTTAATGATCATTGGGTTGGCACTATTTTATATTAATCAACCCACTGGTCACAGCTTAATAATTGCCTTTCCTGTAGGTCCAGGAGAGGCAGATCATGACCAGCAGCTGCATCACCCTATGCTTCTTTTCTTTTCTGATAGACACAGTTGACAGACAAGGATTCCTAGGAAAAGGGGACTCGAGCCGTATATGGGCATTTAGGCATGAAGAACTCCTTAATTTAGTCAAGATTGTCATTAGGGCCTCGCATTATATCTTTGTGTGCATCTTGGTGCATTGATGTTGTGGCCACCAGATGATCCTGCGAGATAGTCATACTGACTCGCTACTGAAATTATGTGGTGGGAAAAATATGGCCCATTTGAGCCCGTGTGATTCATGACAGACTCGAGAATGTTTCCTTGTTACGTTTCTCGCTTCTTTATGGGTACATATCGATAACCTGGTTCGGTGGTTCCTGTCCTGGAACGTAGCCTATGGCTTGTCAATTTTGTGCATTTAATTATCTGTTTCCTATCCTGGCCTCAACGTCTATTTGAGCACCGAGCTGCGGTGGCTTATCGTCCGTGAAAAATTTGGAATATTTGAGGTAACTTTGGTATTCCAGCCTTCTATTCAGCGCAGACGTGTTGCCATATTTATATTGTTGGCCTGAGTGTGAACAAATACCCTTCTTTGATATGTGCAATTCATATTAAATTGTCTGACACGGCCATGACCTCGCAAATCACTAGTTGGGATCAATGAACAGCTGAATAGGCGGCAAGCAATGGACACTGCTTCCTTCATCCCTGAGATCTTGACTCATCCGGCCACACAACTGTTAACAGTCTCTCGAGCTTTTTCTTCAGGTACTTCCGCGACCTCCGTCCTCCCGAGATCCTCCCACATAGGAATAGGAGCCCCATCACCGATTCCTCCACCCTGGACACACGCCCCGACCGGCCGCCTTCTCCGTTTTTTCCCTCCGGCCCAGGATCACGGGATTCGCCGCGGGAAGCAGGAGCGGCCTCATCTGGCCTCCGGTGGTCACGTCGACAACCTGGCTGGCAACCGCATGTCCGGCGCCCTTTCGGCTTGGAGATCAACTATGGAAGAGCGGTGGCCGCCGGTTGACAAGCCGCCGCGGCTAACACGCGGCATTGTGGGCTAAGTCTTTAATCCTGTTCGGATTCCTGAATCTCTGTTCACTATGTATTCGTTTCGGACTCCGGGTCCGCTGATCTCTCTCTCGATGCCCCCTCTCCCTTATAAAAGTTGGAGAAAGGAGAGGTTTTGCATCTTTGGGGGCAATTTACGCTGAGATTAGAATTCAGTGGGTGCGTTTTCTCTTCATTCATACTCGAGAATTTTCAGAATGTATATTTTTTTAGAATTTTACAGAATGTATATTTAGTGTATATCTCTTTACATTACATGGTCCAAGTACGTAGGATCTAGATTGTCCTGATACCAATCTCGTGTTTATTTTAGTGCAGATTATCTCATATAGTTGATCAATTTTGGGTGACACGATGATGGGGAACAAGAGAAGGGCTGTAGCATCTGGCGGTGTACATTCCCTGCCGGAGGAGATGATGACAGAGGTGTTCCTACGGCTGCCCGTCAAATCCATTCTTCGCTTCCGGGCCGTCTGCCGGTCCTGGAATGCAGCGCTTTCTTCTGATGAATTTTGCCGCCTTCACATAGCGAAGGTTGAAGCCGAGTCAGCACCACCTAATCTGTTCTTCACTTCACCAACTGCTGGTTTTGAAGCCACTGCAGTGTACTCGAGCTCCTCATCTGGCCCCGATGACGGCCTGCTGTTCACTCTTGATGGTATACGCGGTGGTGACTTCATCCGCATGACGCCTGCACCGTGCCGTGGCCTCACCCTTCTCCACGATCCTTTGGCACCAGCTTACTATGTCTTCAACGCACACACAAGGGCAGTTACCCGGTTACCCCCATGCGACAAAGCGGAGGAGTATGTGACCGCTGGACTTGGGTTTGATGCACGGACAAACAAGTTCAAGGTGGTGAGGTTATTTCTAGGGGGTTATCGTGATAAGCAGCAAACAAAGTGTGAGGTATACACGCTGGGCGGTGATCATGGAGATCATTGGAAGCCGCCTGCTGCAGGTGTACCCTTCAGATTCTGCAGGGCTGCTCAGGCAGCTATTAGCCATGCTAGACATTATAAAGTGCTGCCAGTATTTGCAAATGGGTTTCTGCATTGGCCTATCCTTCCCTCATTTGTCGTTGAAAGGCCACGAGCTGCAATCCTTTCCTTTTCTGTCACAGATGAGATCTTTGCATGGGTCCAGTCTCCACCGTTTGAGGTGTCAGGTGTGCACTTGGTGGAGCTTGCTGGCCACTTGTGCATGGTTCGGGACCTTCGTCATGTCGGCATGCTGGAGATATGGAAGCTGAATGACTATGGCTCTGGTGGTTGGTCATTGGAACATCGCATTGATCTGTTGCACCATGTTAGCAGAGATGATGTTATTGAGCCTGAGATTATTAGAGTTATTGGTTCTGTTGGCAGTTGTGGGTCCACGAAGAGGATAGTCATTGCTACATCCAAACGCAAGGTGATTGTCTATGATCCCTTGTCTCAGACTGTAGTAACTAGCACTGCAATCAGAGAGACCCATTCTTCTTCCACAGCTGAAAATCTTGCTCTTACCAACGTCTCCCTATTTCAAGCGAGCCTTGTTTCAGTGCATCGGAGAAATGAAGAGAGAGCCCTGTCAACTCCCTTGGCTAAAGCGACTCGGGAGATCTTGCTCCGACTCCCAGGTGATTGTACCATGCAATTCAAACTTGTCTGCAAGCAGTGGCTTAGCTTGATTGAGGATAACAGCTTCACACACTCTTATCACTTGCATAACAACATAGACAAGAGCCCCAAGATCATGCTTGTGGGCAAGGGCATCACTAGGGATCGCATCACTAGAGGATCCGGCTTCAGTTTTACTCCCTGCTCAAAGTTGCTCCAACGTGCTCGTAAACATGATATATGGCTTGACACAAAGGTGGTCTGCTCCAAGCCTTGCCACGGCTTGAACCTGCTAAGCACTGAGCTAAAAGATTATATCTACAACCCCTGCACAGGTTTCCGCCTTGCTTTCCACACTCGAGGGACGGGATCCATACATATACCCCCGAACCTTCCTAGCTGGAGTATATCAGAAGGCCATGGCCATGCTTTCGCACTTGACCGCAAGAACGTTGGCCTGGGGTTCAATCTGTCGACACAGGATCACGTGATTGTTGAAATGTTTTACCATTTGAGGGACTTCAAATCCCGTCGGTATTTCTTGACATGCATGGTCTTCGAGCGTGGCCGGGGTTATGCGCATGAGAACAACTCCCCACCACCTCTGCCTGTGAGTGACATGCCGCCTGCCTATCTTGCCGGAGTGCTCTACTGGATGAGTGATCCAAGGTTGGGTGAGTCTGACGAGAGGGCCATTGTGTCATTTGACATAACAACATGTGAATTTGCTGTCATCCCCTGTCCGTCATGTATTGCTATGTGGAACAATGGAAGTCCTTCCAATGCTTTTGTGGTTGAGCTTGAGGGAACATTATGTTCTGTTCTTGCAGACCCTGACGCAGAAGAGCTAAATATTTGGAGGCGAGAGGGTGACCAGTGGCATAACGCATACACTGTGTATTTGGAAGGTTGGCCAGGCTATTCCCTTGGAGCAAATGTTGTGGTGCCATGGGCTATCGATCCCAAGGACGGGAAGATCTTACTAAACACGGGGAGGAAATTGGGATTTTATGATCCAGCAAGGCGTTTTATTGAGAATCTATATAGTCTGGAAGAGGTGCTGCGTGACAGGAGTACAGAGCAATCCTCTCGTATTGGGGTCCCTGGAAATCTTCACATTGCCAAATACAAACATGATGTTGAGAAGTTCTGTTCACCGAAATCACTTTTGGTGCAGCACAAGGTTTCAGATGATCCTTCGCCTGCTTTATCTGGGAACAGTTCTGCATGCTCCGGCGGAGAGCAATGTTTGGAGAGAAGAAATTCATTACAGACTAAAATAATGCCCTTGGTCCCTATATTATATGAGGAGAGTGTGGCAAGTTATCCCGAAGGTGCAGAAATCAAGAGTTTTATTAGATATTGTAGCATCACAATTTCGATAATGCTAGCCCATCAATTCGTGCTCTCTCACGGACTAGAATTTTGTTTAGGAGATATAAGGATGTGGACAGTGTGAACAAGTTTGTATGTTGTTATTATTATTATTATTATTATTAGGCTTGGTTTGTATTTATTATTTCTTAATGTTTAGTGATACATGAATTTCAAGGATGTGGACAGTGTGAACAAGCTTGTATGTTAGTATTATTATTATTAGGCTTGGTTTGTATTTATTATTTCTTAATGTTTAGTGATACATGAATTTCATTGCTCAGTACATCTGTTGGCCAGGCAAAATTATGAGCTACTTTGTCTTGTGTTCCTGGATTAGCCGCTTATATACCTTACATTGATACAAAATACTGGAAAATAGGAAAAGCTAGACCAATTAATGTGTTTGTGTGCAAGCAGTAAAATGCGTTTGCATGCATTCTTTCCTTAATGCTTGATGCTCTCTTCAGATCTTTATGTGTTTCCTGGACCAACAGATATTAGAAAATATTTGTGCCTTTAACTTTTAGGTTGATAGTTGGAACAATAAATGTCTGAAGAGATGGGCCTTGCCAGAAAAACAAGCCAAGCAATATTTCAGGTACAGTTGGTATCTGCATTCTTCAATATGCCTGAACAGGGGTCTGGTTAATGGTCCTGATATGTAGAACAAGAAATGATAAGTGCAGAGGAAATTCACATCTCAGCCGAGCAGGATACTTCTGCTCAAAGATATGATGTGAAATCTCCAATATCTATAGGAAAAAAAGAGATACATTGTGCATGTTCTACAGGCAAAAGATATCTTTTTAGTGTTTATAGATATAGATATAGATATAAACATGGATTTATCATATGTGCATTGTGTTACCATCCAATTTGCTGATGAGTCACGTACTTGCTGAGATGACAACGGTGGGTTTGACCACAGTGTGGAGTGCATGTAGCACCAATGCTCTACAGTATGATCCAAGCATTTGATGTGCTCCTGATGTAAACCTGAATAAAGATGTGCTTTCTTTCATTCATTTGCAGTCTGCTATTTAGACTTGATTTTAACAGCTCTGTTCTAAATCCAGGGTTGGACTAGGTGGGGGTGGGGGTGGGCGTGCTATGCTGGTGGGTGTGCCACTGAAGGATGATGAGTTCAAGATTTATCCAATGAACTTCTGAACAATAGGATCCTGAAGGGAACCTTCTGGTGTGTGACTACAAACCGTTGTCTGATCTGACCAATTTGGTCGAGATGTACGTCAAGAAGGTAAATGCAAAGTGCTATTTCTTCCGTAGCCCTTTTACTGGAGCTATACTGAAATTGCTAGACCCCCAAGGAAATGCTGCTCATCCTGTGGATCATAACCATATGCACTTCCTAGATTAATCTATGTTTCTTAATTTACTACATTTAACCTTGTCTTGAGTTCAGTGGCAAATTACTAATGTTAGCACATTTTTCATCCAGTCACTGGGGCGGTGGCTAGCCCTGTACGCTCATCAATGCAGATAGAGCGATTAAGCAAACACCAAGTGACTGTGTGGTGCATTGCTTTCCTATCTTGCCATTGAATCCTTGAGTCCTCAGCTTGTCTAATCTTATTAGTCGTGCCGAGTGCTGACAGAGGATCCTGGCGGTGGCATGCATGGCCTTCCCCCTGTCTCCCCTGATTTTGGTGTTCCCCATCCTTACCTATCCCCATGGTGAGGGAACTGTGGAAGGTGGACGCCAAATTTCGTGGAGGAGGGAACTAGATTATTGAGTTCCTTTTTTATTGACGTTGCCCATTGGTATTTGGAGAGTTACCTGTCATTGCCTGCCCTTCCCACCTGGAGACTCCAGTCCTAGGTGCTGATTTTGCCTCACCCTCGCGCCACCGCCCCCTCGTGCCATGACGACCGCGGGGAAGGTGTTCGAGTGTAGAGGTACGGGCTTGCCACTCCCTATCTCACTCTCGATCTTTCTTTCTTTCTTTTCTTTTGGTCTTTGGTTCGAAAGTGATTTTGGAGAAGATTTGCTGCTCCACGTACGGTCTTACTGAATTCTTTGGGTGGGGGGATGTTCTTACTTTCTTTTTTCTGTAGGAACAGTGGTGACCAAGCTTGGAAGTAGTTAGTTATGCTACTGTTTTGCTATGATCTATGAATGCTGCAATCCGCAATGACCATTTTCTTTCATTTGTTGGCCATCACAGATTTCGAGGGAAGCTTTGTGTGTGGCGGGCTTTGCTGTTATTCCCGCGGAAGGTTTGTCAGTAAATTAGATAGCTTGGTGGCTGGCCGCAATTATACTCGTCAAAAACTTTGCGGCAGTGACGAGGGTTGCTGAGGCGGAAGTATAACCAAGCATTCTAGCTTCAATGGTTCCGTACACACCTGATTGATGCCTGTGGTTAGTTTTTTTAGACCGAAGGATTTTTCCCAGCTAATATTGAAACCTGAAAGCCATGAGATCAAGGTATATCATAAAGGACCCTACAATTTAGGCTAGCAAATTTAAGGATTATGTCGTAAAATTATATAATTTTGCACTAATAATAATATAAAGAGCCAAGTTAGATTATATATATAAAAAAAAGTATGATCCATTACCACCCCTAGGTATTGCTGGGAACACTAGCTTTACAAAAAACGACGTCAGACGAGATCAGACTTCTAACCCGTGCCTTAAAGACACACTATAAGAAAGCATTAGAAACAAAAGGGCAAACAAATGTCTAGCAAGAGGGTTGTACAGAACAAAAGATTAAAATCTCGCACGCTCAACAGGCATGTGCCAGAAACACCGGCCTTCGCCTTCAAAAAAGAAAAAAAAAACATCTATTAGTCTACACAATATATCATATATATTGCTGCATCTCATCTTCTACCTGAAAAAAAAAATGCAAGATTGTAATAATTGAAAAAAAAAACGAGCTCAGCAGGGGCTCAATCATCTGAATGGGCAGACGGGTGTGACGACCCAAGTAGTCACGAGAGCTATTTCATCATCGCTCGTTAAATTGGGGTGAGAGGCGCTCGAACTCTCGAGGCCAGGATATCACAACAACAGACCTAGTACGCGCTAGACAACTGCGCCAACACCCCGTCGGTGTTGAGGTGAGGAGGAAAACACACATAGATTGATACAGCCATATGCCAATTTTGCCACGGCCGGCGGCGGTGTCGTCTACGCATTGCTTT
The DNA here is from genome assembly GCA_015847255.1 of Hyparrhenia diplandra. NCBI lineage: Eukaryota > Viridiplantae > Streptophyta > Magnoliopsida > Poales > Poaceae > Hyparrhenia > Hyparrhenia diplandra. Next base: position 21,209 of record JADLZK010003607.1, read on the forward strand.
CCTGTTCTAGACCCTGTTTCTGGCCGACGTCCGTGCACAGTTTGGTTGGACTCGTGCGTGGGTCCGTGAGGGAATGGATTTTCTTGCTGGATTGAATCGGAGACTGAATCTCGATGCGCGTCCGATGGAACGGACACCCCCGCAAGCAAACATTTCCTATGAACAATTCTCTACCAGTGAATGAATATGCAAAAATATACATCTAAGAGCAACTCTAAGAGACATGGTAAAATTATAGGCTAAATTGTGAGATTTAACCATTATGTAAAATAGAAAGTAATCTAAAAATATAGAGTTATATAAGAGCCTAGCTAAATTGGAAAACAAGATATCATGTAAGACTCGTTAGGGAAATATGACCAACGGGATTAGTGGAATTGCTAGTATGAAAAAATAGAGAAGCTATTGGGATGATTTTTTTTGAGCACAATAGCTATAAATAGCTACACAAATATAAGGTCATCTTAATTCACCTAAATACACGTGATTGAGATAAATACAAGAGTATCCAAATAAGGCCTAAGAGCACCTCTAACAGAATAGCTAAATGGTGTCTTTCCATATTTAGCGGCTGGACTCACTCTCGAATTAAGGTCGGACTGTCCGCGGGCAAGAAACGCGAAAACCGACCGATTGCAACCCCTGGACCCCATAGCCGAGAGAGGGCGGACTGTCCGTGTGGACTAAGCGGACTGTCCGCGCCTGACGTGGCAAAGTGGAACTCGACCTCGGGCTCGAACTGGCTGAGACCCGTAAGGTTGGACTGTCCGCCCTCAATGGTCAGACTTATAATTTCTGATAGTACTTCCTCTATTCCAAATTATAAATTGATTTGACTCGTTTGGTTCATTCATTTAGTTATATAAATCTAGGTACAATAATACATCTAGATACATAACTAAATAGATAAATCAAAAAAGTTAAATCGACTTATAATTTAGAATGGAGGGAGCACAAGTGAAGATTTTAACTTTTACTTTTAGTAACATTTGACAGCTAGTACCCTGGACACACTCATGCGGTCATTCTGATAACCGAAGTGTGTTTTTTTTAGATAAAGGATGAGAACATCTGGGCTCTACGTCCATGGACGTACACAGCCAATTATTATAGAGTTTGCATATAAAACATAAAAAGAGCAGAATCAGTCCCTAAGATGGACAAAAAAAACTAAAGCAAACGATATATATGCTTCCACCCTCCATTTGATAGTCGCATTGCTCATCAAGGAGACTGTGCTCTTGGCTTGCTCAACACGCCGCTACACCGCGCCCGTAAAACATAATCGCGACGTTCCATTGAAGATAACCGGCGAGGCACAACAACGGCCGACTCTAGGCGAGGCGGGATGGCAAGGAAGTGCTCCAACGATGCCTTTAGGAAGGAAATTGACATCCGCAGACGCCAACGCCGCAGAAGAGGCACAAAGAACTTCGACGATGCGTCAATTGGGCCATTACCGCCGGTCCGGAGAACCAGGCTAGGTTTTCACCCGGTCGCTGGCGCCGCGACATCAGACCGGCCGAGGTCGCCGACGGCCGAAGCGGCCGACCACCGCTAGCGCCGACGCCCCCGCAAGACGGCCACGTAACCGGGGAATGCATCCGCCACGCACCCACGACCAAAGCTCCGCCCAAGACGCCAAGGTGCACCGCGATCGCGCCCACTGCGGAGCGCCCCCGCACCACCGTCGATGTGGTCACACGCCCCGCCCCAAATCAAGGCTTCGGGAGGACAAATCGCCGCGTCGGCCGCCGGAGGTAGCACGGGGGCGCGGAACTCAACCTCGCGCCGGTTGCCGGAGGCGCCGCGGCTTGGCCGCGGCGAGGATCGGCGCCCATGGACTCTCGGCCGGCGCCGCAGTGGGAGGCGTAACCGGACCTATGAGGAGGCGCCCGAGGATCGGCGCCCATGGACTCCCGGGGGCCGCTGCGGTGGGAGGACCGGATCCGCGCCCACCGGTGCCCGGCCCGCCCCGACCAGAGGGGGCACGGGGGAGGAGTCCGCCCGTGTATTGACGGAACCGGTGGTGCCGGCCCGAGACGCCATCGTAGCCCCCTTGCTCGCGGCGTGGGGGGGGCGGGGCGGCCGCCGCAGCGGACGAGAAATGCCACCGCCTTGCCGGCCGCCGGTCGCGAGAGGATCGACCCACGGGCCATGGCCGCATGCCGGCCGGCCACCACGCCGATTTGCCCGCCATCCACCGCATCGGGGGCGGAGGTTGCCGGATCTCGGACACCATGGGGATCGATGGATCGGGATCGGCGCATCATGCATCCGGGCTCCGGCGGAGGCTCCCGGGCGGCTTCTCTCGATGTGAGGGCAAGTTCACATGCATCCCCTCGGCGGAGGTGCCGGACCTCGAGTCCCACGGCGGAGGTGCCGGACCCGGACTCGGCGGGAGGTGCCGGACCTCTGAGTCCCACGGCGGAAGTGCCGGACCTCGGGAGTCCCACGACGGAGGTGCCGGACCTCGAAGTCCTCGTGGAGGGCTCGATCCACTTTTCTCGGTGCAGGTGAGTGGCGACGGCGACGGGCGGTGCTTTCCGGCACCGGTCGCTGCGGTGGCCGCTCCCGGCGGTCACGAATACTACCAATCCATGCGTGGTGGTTGCAATGGGGTTGGCGAAGTGGATTACTCGTCGCCGTTTCGCTCCGTTCGTCAGGCCATCGACTTGTTCGATGGTGGGACGGGTGGCATCTCCAAGTCTGTGATGATCGACGAGGCGGGACCAAGTTCAGGGGTTATGGAGGATGATGTGAGCTCTGACGCTCCTTCATCGCCCTCACCGTGGTCTCTCGCCGGCGGTGGTGGTAGACCGGCCAGGAGAGTGGGTCGACGCTTCACTCTCGCTCCAAAGACGTTGAGTGCGCTCTACCACAAGTCCGGGCCGGAGGTGGACGAGGATGTGGAGAAGGATAATGCACGGCGCCGCAGGATGGACGGCGAGCTTTGTCCTCGTTCGTGGAGTTGGTGGTGGATGCTTGTCAGAAACCAAAGTCGGTCCACGCTAGATCGTTTGATGATGGTTTCTGCTCCAAATTTTGGGCAAGACCGGGTGAAGATTCTTCTGACGATGAGTCTAACGAGGACATATCCACTCCGCAGTTCATCAACGATGCTATCACCGCCGGCTTCTCTGTTGATCAGCTCGTCACGGCGGAGAAGGTTCTTCAAGGTACCGTTCTTAACTCTGTAGAGGCTAAGCTCCCAAAATCAATAGTCGAGACAATGGTGCTTAGAAAATTAAACACCGTAGCTCCATGGCAAGGGCGCGCCACCGCGATCGTGTTTCTCCTCCGAGAACATTGGGCGACCGCTGCGCAGGCATCCATCCATGCGAGCGACCGGAGAAAGCAAAAGCTCATCCGTTGTTCTCCGACTTCGATAGTTGGCCGGTCGTCGGCGATCGTGTTGGGTTCTCGACCTACGATCTCGGACCATGCAACGAATTTGAATGATTTTGAAAATCTAACAGCGGGTAAACTAGATGCGGTGTTTCCGCCGCTACGAGGGGAGGCAATTACGATCGATCCGATCGTTTGCCAAACGTCCGTAGCGCCGTCATCATCGCAGATAGTTGTGTCCACGCAGTCCAAAGTTCACCTCGGGCCGGGTCTTTCTTTCAGGCCCACAAAGGGGCTGTGTCATCTATTCCGACGTACGGGTACCAGTACCAAAAACCCTAGACCTTTCAGGCCAGCCCCAGTTCAGCCGCCACTCGTTTCCTCCAAACCATCTTTCGTCGAGGTAGCGAGGAGACCTATGGCGGCACAGGGCGGTGCATCGGGCGGGGGCTTTGGTGGTCGTGGCGGAGGAAGAGGCGGACAAGGTTTCAACCCGGGCTTTGTCCCTGGTTTTAACCCAGGCTTTGGAGGTAGAGGTGGTCGAGGTTTTGGCCATCGTGGACGTGGACGCGGATATGGGTTTGGTGGAGGCAGAGGTGGTCATGGCGCCTATGGCTATGCCCCCCATGGTGGTTACAATGAACTCGGTCATGGGCACCATGCCCCTGGTCGAGGACGCCGTGCCCCGGGTGGTCGCTATGGCTATGGGCGCGGAGGTGTTCATGGAGGTCACCGTCACCAAAGAGCGGTGGCGGCACATCGTGGAGGCCTTGATCGGGAACCAGCCGGTTATTTGCGGCAGAGGTGGCGCCCGGTGCCCATGATCCGCCTTGGGGCCGGTGTTCCATCGCCAGCACCGGTGCATCAAGGAGCCTTTGGAGGTGCTCATCTTCCGGTCATGGGGCAACATGTTGCGATGGCGGTGCAGAGCCGGTGCAGCAAGGGGCCATCGGAGGTGGTCATCATCCACCTACGGGGCATCACCAAGCTTGCCGGCTATCCATGCCTGGCCATGGGGGCGCGTGGTGCTAACCCTACCGGTCATCAAGGTGCGCCTCTTCCCAAAGATGGGGGGTCGTGCATGGCGGTCAACAGGCGGGGGGGGGCTACGGCCTGCCGCGCGGGCAGGAGCCCCCTTGGCTAATCTCCGGCTTGGGGAAACCATCCTGGTCGCCAGCGGTCGCGGGCGGTGATCGCGCCAACGGCCGCTTTGGTGGGTCATCTCAAGCCGGGACGCTCGATAGGCGGGTGTCTTGGCGGGTGCTTCGTGGCGGGCACTCCCGTGACCAGTTCGGCAGAGGCTTCATCATCTCAAGGTGGAGCACCAAGCAAGATCCAAATGAAGCAAGATTTGATGGTGGTTGATGCTGGGCCGTGGGCGTCATGAGAACAACCATCACAAAGTGTCACGAGGGTCTCACTATGCTAGGTAAAACTCCCCGACATCCTAGAATCGGCTATTCAGGGGGCGAAGAAAAGTAAAGGAAAGCCTTATTGTTATCCTTTGTTTTACTAAGGGGTCATACAATACATGAATGCACTATAGTTACGTGTTGTGAAATTTGTTTTGGAGATCATCCTATGAAATTGTGCCCAAACGGCAAAAAAACTAATACAAGCGCTATTCCTTGTGGTTATCTTTGTAGAGGGTCTTGGGTTTTATTTCATTCCAAAGGTTGATAACCCAAAAGATAATATGCAAGAAACTAGAGCCGTGGTACGTGTACTTGAAGGTTCTCTTCTTGTCAATCAATTGGCGGTGGAACTAGAAAGACTTCGTCCCACAAAGAATCACAAGTGGGAAATTCGCACAACGAGAACTGGTGCATTTATTGTCAATTTTCCTTGGTGACTTCTTTGGAGACAAGTGTCAAACTGGGGTCCTATGGACACAAGAGAAGTTGAGGGTAAAATTAGATTTGAAAAGGGGGTGGATAATGAAGTTTATAAGAGAGAAATCCCGAAAGTTTGGGTTCGATTCAGAGGTTTACCCCATGAGTTTTAAACAGTTCCAAATCATTTTGGGCCATTTGGAACAATCTGGGAGTGCCTAGAGCTGTCAGAGACACCATTTTTACTAAAAATCTTTGGAAGGGCGAGAATGAAGGTAGCGATCTTTGGATCCATCACTTATCCTAGAGTTTGTGGATATAGTGATTGGAGACTTCGTTTACGAGCTACGGTTTGCGGTGGAGAGAGAGATCCTCGATGGTGAGCCCTAGGTTATAGACATGGACATTACCAAAGAGGGAGATCCAAAAGATGATGATCCCAATGGGGATAAGACAAAAAAAGATAATGAAAATGGTGGAAGTGCGGAAGAAAATATGGACATTGATGGGAACACGGTGATGCTCCGGCTAATGGCGCCATGAAAGTGGAGAGAGAAGGCATCGGGGCGGCGGTACATACGACTGGTGCGCGTGTCTTTGACCTTGGAGCAAACTAAAACAGCGCGGCCGGTGAGAGAAGCCAAGGGCTGTGGTGTCCCAATCGGTAATGGAGAATGGAAAGTCGTTTTACTACCCCTTGAGAATGATTAAGGAATGTCGGTAGTAAGTTACCTAGTGAGACAGTCTCTCCTTTGAGATCCAAAGAAGAGGAACGCCGCTGCGGTGGATCAAGACTCCATTGAGAAGGCGGCTAGGCTCAAGGCCAAGAAGAATTTGGAGCTAGTCAACGAGAAAGGTACAATCCGAATACTCCTTCTTTTTTTTAATAGAGATGATTCTTCTATTGCAAATTCATCAAGTGCTTTAGGTGTAGTTTTAGGTAAAAATGATAAAGATTGTTTTACTTCTATTAAACGCTTAAAGGATTTGGAATTTAGTAGAATGGTACATAATTCTAAAGTGAGTAATAAAAAAATGGTGGTAGAGGAGGAGGGAACCGATTGCTCTATTGAAGATAATGCCGAGCTAGAAGCTTTAAATAGTATTTGGTCGGAAATTTTGGAGGGGTTAGGTGATGGGAATAGTGATCCATTGATCGTACAAACTCTGTATCATCATTAGTTAAAAAAGACACCCCAAATCTAGTAAGAAAAAGAAAAACAAAAGTTGTTAAAAATGAAAGGAATTTTTCGGAATTGTAATGGTTTTGCGAGACTTTAAAAAGTATAGATTTCTTTCTCGATTTAACAAAGGAGAAGGACCTAGATTTTATTGCCTTATCGAAACCGGTAGAGCTAGTTTTCCACAAAAGACTCTTAATACCATTTGTCTTTGGTAGAGATTTTATTTGGCAATTGTTTGGCTCCACAGGGGGTAGATCCGGTGGCATGATACTAGGAGTTTACTCTCAAACTTTTGATGTTGGACAAATTGAGGAAGGAGATTTTTTTATTCGTTTTATGCTTCGTCATAAGGAAATTGATTTCAAGTTTAACTTAATTTCGGTCTATGGTCGCCCAAGCGAGATCATAAATCTAATTTTTGTCGAGTTGGTTCGAGTATGTTCAAAAGAAACCATCCCTATTATCATAGGTGGTGATTTTAACATTATTCGCACTGAGATGAGAAGAATAATGATAATTTTAATGACAGGTGGCCGTTCTTGTTTAATGTTTGTAATTGATACTCTCAACCTTAGAGAATTAGAATTGTCCGGTAGGAACTTCACCGGGCTAATAATTTGCCAAATCAAACTTTTGAAAAGTTAGACGAGTTTTAACTTGCACGGATTTTGAGTCTCGGTACCCTAATACTACAAAGTGCATCCTCTCTCCGAGAGATTTGAGACCATACTCCTTTATTACTATCTACTAACAGTGCGTCTACAACTTATCAACCTCTGTTCAAGTTTGAATTAGGTTGGTTGTTGAGGGACGGGTTTTGTGAGATGGTGTCCCAAGTATGGCAGGATGTGGTAGTCTCAGGGTCACCTATTGAGCGTTGGCAAGCAAAAGTTAGAAAACTCCGGCAATATCTAAGAGGTTGGGCTAAACATGTTAGTGGGATTTAAAAAAAAAAAAGCAAATCGCTAAATAAATTAGATGAACTAGACAAGAAAGCGGAAATTACCATGCTAATCTGAAACCGAGAGAGACTTGAAACATGTTTTAAGTGAAAGGTCGGTTGAACTCCTTAGAGAAGAGGAACTCAAGTGGTACCAAAGGGCTAAGGTGAAACACTTATTAGAAGGTGATGCAAATACTAAGTATTATCATCTTTTAGCCAATGGTAGGCATAGGAAAACCCGCATCTTTCAACATGAGGATGGGAATAATATTATAAGCGGTGATGCTCAACTTAAAGAGCATATTACTAGTTATTATAAAAATCTTTTTTGGTCCTTCCGATGCATCGTCAATCTCATTAGACGAATCTCGGGACGGCCGACATCCCCAAGTGTCGATGCGGAAAACGAAGCCTTGATCGAGCCTTTCACTCAAGAAGAAGTTAGGGCGGCAATTTTCCAAATGGAGCATAATAAAGCGCCCGGGCGAGATGGTTTCCCTCCGAGTTTTATCAAGTTTTTTGGGATCTAATTAAGGAGGATTTGATGGCTATGTTCAACGATTTTTATCAAGGAACTTTACATCTTAATCGCCTTAACTTTGGCAATATAATTACATTACCCAAGAAGAAGGATGCAAAAGTTGTTCAACAATATAGACCTATCTCGTTTGTTGAATGTATCTTTTAAAATCTTCACTAAGGTGGCAACAAATCGATTATCTTCCATTGCCCAAAAATTGATTAGACCAACTGCACCGCTTTTTTTTTAGGGTAGAAACATTATGGAGGGGGCTGTCATATTACATGAGACAATTCATGAAGCGCACACCAAAAAACTAGATGGGGTGATCTTTAAAATTGACTTTGAGAAAGCATATGATAAAGTTAATCGAATTTTTTACAAAGACACTAAGAATGAAGGGATTCTCTCAAAAGTGGTGCTATTTGGATAAAAAAAATTTACCCGGGGGTAATGTTAATATTAAGATTAATGACCAGCTTGGCCAATATTTCCAAACTAAAAAGGCCTTAGGCAAGGTGACCCTATGTCTCCAATACTATTTAATATAGTAGTTGACATGTTGGCCGTACTAATTGCAAGAGCTAAGGAGGCGGGGCGAGGTAGAAGGTGTTATACCGCACTTAATCCAGGATGGACTATCCATTCTCCAATATGCGGATGATCTGATTGATTTTTTTTGAGCCACGATGTTGAAAAGGCGGTTAACATGAAATTGTTATTAAGCACCTTTGAACAAATATCGGCTTAAAAATAAATTTTCACAAGAGTGAGATTTTTGCTTTGGGACAACGGGCCAAGAATTTTTGAGGAATTTTATTCAGATTTATTTGGGTGTGCCATTGGCAAGTATCCTTTTAGATACCTAGGTCTTCCTATGCACTATAAGAAATTGTCTAATAAAGACTGAAAATTTATAGAAGAGAGAATTGAGAAGAGACTAGTAGTTGGAAAGGAAAATTACCTTGAGCATTTGTAAGGGGCGGTTAGTTCTCATAAATTCGGTGCTTTTCGGTTTTACCGATGTTTATGATGTCCTTTTTTGAAGTGCCAAAAGGGGTACTAGACAAGATTGAATGTTTCAGATCTTTTTTTTTTCGGCAAAATGACCAACACAAGAGAAAATACTGACCGATCAAATGAGATATTATACGCCAACCTAAAGAACAGGGGTGGACTAGGTATTCAAAACTTAGAAACCCAAAACAAATGTTTGCTTAGCAAGTGGCTATTTAAATTGTTAAATGAAGAGGGCCTATGGCAAGAGTTCTTGAGAAATAAATATATTAAAAATAAAACGTTAGGGAGCTGTGAGAAGAAACCAACAGACTCGCACTTTTGGAAAATTCTAATGAATGTTAAAGATAGCTTCTTTAAGTTGGGTCATTTTAATGTCAAAGATGGGTCACAAACACGCTTTTGGTTTGATACTTGGTTGGGTAACAAACCACTTAAAGACAAGTTCGAGTTTGTTTAATATTGTAAGGAGGAAACAAGATTCGATAGCTAATGTACTAAGTTCCCCTGTACTAAATATTTCCTTTAGGAGAAATCTAGTGGGGTAAACTTATCAAACTGGCACCGCATTGTATCATCTTTACAACAAATTAACTTAACACAGGGCGAGATGTCTTTGTGTGGGATTTAAAGGCCTCGGGTTTGTTTACAGTCAAGTCTATGTATGATGCTTTAATTAACAATGGGGTCGAGTGTCACAGGATATTTGGAAGACAAAATTACCAATGAAAATTAAAATTTTTATGTGGTATATCAAAAAAGGTGTTGTTCTAACCAAGGATAACTTGGCTAGGAGAAATTGGAATGGAGATAAACAGTGCTCTCTCGTCATTTTCCGTAAAACTATTCAACACCTATTTTTTGATTGTTTCTATGCCAAATTTTTGTGGCGCTCTGTACATTTACTTTTTGGATTAACACCCCCTGTAAATATAAGAGATTTGTTCGTTGTTTGGTCTAAAAAGGGAAACAAAAAGTATAATGCATTGTTATTAACAGCTAAAGATCTGCACTTATATGGGCAATCCGGTTAACAAGGAATGAAGTAGTTTTTGACAAATGCAAACCAAAATCTCTTTTGCGAGGTACTATTCGAGGGACCCATTGTCTGCGACGATTGGGCAAGCTTGCGGCGGAATGAAGATCTTCAAGATCAATTAATATCCGCAAAGACGTTACCTAGAAGTGTCACTTTAGAGTTCTTCGACTCACGTGGGTGGCTATCTCGAGAGACATGTTGGTTATGTTTAGTTAAAAACTTTTATTTCCTTGTTTCTTTTGCCTTGAGGGCGGCTGGAATTTGTTTCTAGCAAAACGGGTTTTTGTTTCAAACTCGTAATAATTGGTCCGATTTTATCTACGGATAGATGAAGCCGGATACATATCCTTTATCTAAAAAAAAATCTGGGCGGACCCCAGATTAATAAAAACTAAACTGAGTGTTAAGGCGACTAACTCTGTAATCCCTAGGGATGCACCACATACTCCACTAGCACAAAATGCAGAAAACAGGGTCGCAACACAACTAAAGATCAACCCAAACCACTGCAACTTAAGATCGACTTCAATGATCCATATGTTGGAATGGATTGGTGGTGAAATTAGTTAATTAGTTTTCCGTCTCAATCCGTCCCAATATATATAGATTGAGATGAACAAAAATGCAACCAAATAAGACATAAGGAAATTTCAGAGATGCTATATATCAAGCACTTGTGCTAAGCTCCTTTCCCTGTGCGGCTGTGCCTGAAGATAATGATTACGGCTGACTAAAACACCATCAGCATGGGATGGACTGCTTCACATGCTCGCAGTCATAGCTGAATGTCGAGCTGGCAATATGCGTTCTTTTGGACGGCTTCGCTGTAAAAACCGACGGCTCCATTCCGGCATTCCTGGCCCTCCCTTCTTCGGTCTTCACTTCGCGCGTCACAGCCTACTTTTGATTCTGCAGAGCGATGGACGAGTGGTCGAGGAGATGGTACAGTACCCTAATTATTGGTACTGCTAATTATTTGCTTGCCGAGTGAAGAAACGAACCCCAAGCCATAACAGGGCTGCAAACTAAGCCATGTCATGACGTCACTCGGTCCAACGGTGCGGTGGTCGTCTCTCGTGCCAAGTGCCAAAAATCCTGGTCGCCTCACCTGGATACCTCACCGGGGCACCGGCTCCTCCCGTTTCCAAGGGGCAAAATCCTAACCTCACCTCCCACTCGGTCACTTCATAGTATGGTCGAACACTGCACGCCGGATCGCAGAAAATTCCATTCGACTCGTGACTTTTACCTTTACAAAGCCCCCAGCACCTGTACTCTCCACTGCTTTTGGGAGATGGGATCAGGATGGCACAAGTGTGGCCTCTACTATATAAAGGGAAGTGTCGTCTAGGAGTATACACCCTGAATATAATTAAGTTGTACTTGTTGAAATGACCCTTTCAATCATAATAAAAGTTAGGTGGCAGCTAATTTAACATCAAAATGAAAAATACTACCTTATACAAATCGTGATAAGTAAGGAGGAATGGGGGATACTAGACTTACTTGGAAGGGTCTTACATGGAATGCAGGTTCCGAAGAATAAGCGACCGGGGTTTCCAAAACAAGAGAACGGCCAGAAGGACGATTCCTGTGGCTGTGGTAAGCTCGGTCATCAAAGCTGATCCCTTTTATTCCTTCCATCCAAGAGGCCGAAAAGTTGGAGACCGTCACAAAGTGTAGGGGGCAGTAGCATCACATCCTATGTGTGCTAAGGCCTGTCCGTAAATCTGCTGGATTATTGTATAATTTGGTTGGTAGCTAAACATAAGAATAGACTGTAATAATATAATCGCTTTCAACCTAGATTAGCACGTCTGATTTTTTTTTTTGGTGCTAAACACACATATGTTTTTCGTTAAGATATGAGAAAAGCCTGAATTATATAATCAGTGGGGCAACTGATTTATAATTTGGAACAATGGACGGAGTATGAGACAGATTATAAGGTAGATTATATAATATTAAATAAACTACCTTTAGTGTATATTATTGTGAGATAATAAGTCTGTTTGGCTGCCCTTCTCTCGGCTTATTTCGGTTTGTTTTGGCTTATTTTCTCTCACACAATACTATTAAATCAACCGAAATCGAGACGGTTTATTAAATCACCCGAGCAGATTCAATCTATAAACTTAAAATGCTACCCTGCCTACTTCGCAGCGGATTCGCAGTGAAAACTGCAGTCCTGTGCTCCTTGGCTCTCCCACATTATTTCACTTCGCAGCAAAGAAAAGGATGGATGACGATTCGAAAAAGAAAAGAAAAGAAAAGAAAAGAAAAAAGGAGGATGGATGACGCTGCAAGATGCAAAAGGTAAGCAAAGCTGCCTGCTTGGAAAGTCTGGTACCACTGCATGCATGCTCGCCGCAACGAAGAAAGAAAGAAACGAGCCCGGAACCCCAACAAAGCTCTCACTAACTGGAAGCTATTAAAAAACACGTCGACATCCTGGAGTACTCCCTCCGTCCCGGAACCCCAACAAAGCTTATTCTCATTCGATTAAATTTTTGTATAAATATATTAAAAACATTTCGACATCGTGCCCCTGATTAATTTATTTTATAATTTACATAAATATTTTAGAAAGGAAGGTCGGCAACTCAAAAAGTCTATGGAACCAAAGTCAAGTCGGCAACTGGAAGTCCTGCAAAGCCCTCTATGCCTCGATGCCTCCGTTGTTGCCAAGGGGCAAATTCCCTTTCCAGTCGTCATTCCAGTCGTCATCGTGTCCCTGGAGGCCTGGAGTGATGATGGGTGGGCGCCGGTGAATCCACTAGTAGTACGTCTATATTGGAGACAGTTGAGCAGCCCCTGGATTTTTATAATAAGGGGGATGGATGGCAAATAAGGGAGATTATGAATGTAAGATAAGATATACTCATATGAGAATATACTTTTGGATAAGTTTAATAAGTTTCATGACTTTTGGAAACCAAACAACCCCTAAACACTCGTTTGCACTGATTATTTTACTGGTGTTTTTTTTTCCTATGACGATGATGCCAAGGTGGCGTCCCCGTCTATCGCCCAGTCGTCAGGACCGAACACAGATCCAGCAAAGGAAACTTTTTGGACAATGTTGGAATCAACGCGGATTCGGTGCTACGAATCGTCTGTCTTCCTTCCATCCGTTCGTTGGAATCTCGGTTCGGCGTCTTTATAACTGCAACATCGTAGCAGGCACTGCACTTGACCATCGACCAACACAAAAGCAGTAATCAGCATCCCCACAAACGCAACGCAACACAAGCAGATCCATGGCAGGTCCACGCCCATTCCCCTACCACCTTCCGCTCATGCTGCTCGGCGCGTCGGTGGTCCTGTTCTCCGCCGTCGGCATCGGCAAGCCGTCTGATGTCCACAGCAGGTGCGCGCTCACCGGGCTCCTGCTCTGGCTCCTGGGAGTGGCACGCCTACTGCTGTTCGCCACGAGGCTGCCGGGAGGAGCACCCACGACCACGACATCGGCTGCGAGCTCCGCTGCTGCTGTGGAGGAGAAGCCGAAGAAGCATTGCAGCATCGCCGGGCGTCAATACCCGAAGCCGGCCTAATTTCCCCGGCACCGTGAAATGCTTCGCCTCAGATGGACAGATACTGCCACGGCTACTCCAGTAGTAGGTGCTTGTACAAATTATTAGTACTAGTTTGCCTTGCCGATTGTATACTTTTTTTACTTCACACATGCATATATGTGACTAAAAATAAATTTAATGGTGTGTAGCCTTTGTGGCAGGACTAAAAGTGAACGGCTCAAGTTTAGAACAGCTTGTGCTGTTCACATGTGACAAAAATTTAAAGGGAAATGTATTCTAGTTTAGAGATCGTAGAAGCAGAGCAAGCTATTTGCTAGACTAATAATAATTCATAACAGTCGAATAATCGTGAAAGTAAGCTGCAATTTTCACGAGAATGTAAATTCAACAGAAATTTTATGCACATTGAACGAGATCGAGCAATCGAACAAAAAAACGAAAAAAAAAAAAAATCCCCTCCGGTCGGTCCTCCCTCCCCCTCCCTTATCCGCCACCACCAAGCCCAAAACCCCACACGCCCTCTCACCCAAATCCATGGCGCCACCGCGCTAATAAACCCCACAACCGCCGGCCCGCCCTCCGCTCCTCCGCGCCCCATGGCGCTCTCCGAGCTCCCGCTCCACCACTCCCTTCCGCCTCTCGTCCCGCCCCAACATCCACCGCCTCCTCCCGCTCCGCCTCCTCGCCTCCTCCAGACACGTCTCCTCCCCCTCCTCCTCGTCGGCCGCCGCGGCCTCCTCCCCCTTCCTCCACCGGCGGCAATCGCACATCCCCACCCTCCACCAGCACGGGCGCGCCGTGGCTGCAGAAGTGGGCGCCCACCGACCCTTCCCGTCCCGCGCCACCTCCCGCTCCCGTCCCGTCCCCGACCACGTCCATCGACCGCATCGTGCATCGCCTCCGCAACCTCGGCCTCGCCTCCGACGACGACGACCCCTCCTCCGCATCCGCTGCCACGGCCGCCGCGGCGGCGCCCGACGGCACCGAGCGCCTCGGCGACCTGCTGGACCGCAGCTGGGCGCGGCCCGACCGGCAATTCGCGGCCGCCAGCTTCGACGACGCCGTCCTCCCGTGGGAGAGAGACGACGAGCCCACGGGGCCGGCGAGGGACGAGGAGGATGGGGCCAAGCGGAGGCGGGTCAAGGCGCCCACGCTGGCCGAGCTCACAATCGACGACGAGGAGCTGCGCCGGCTGCGCAGGCTCGGGATGACGCTTCGCGACCGCATCACCGTGCCCAAGGCGGGAGTCACCACTGCCGTCACGGAGAAGATCCATGACGCCTGGAGGAAGTCGGAGCTGGTCCGGCTCAAGTTCCACGAGGACCTCGCGCACGACATGAAGACAGCTCATGAGCTCGTTGAGGTCTGTACCATTTCCCCTCTGCCCTCTCATGATCTCAAATTATGTGACACTACCAGCTTGTTCGTCAATACCGATTAGTTTATGACGCAATAGTGCCAATTCAACCTGCATTGTCCAGTTAATTGCGTTGAATTTGAGTCTCACTTTGAGTTATTGGTTGTCTTCCAAAAATGGATTCCTAACTAACACGAGTTTGTGTGCATTGATCAGCGACGCACAGGCGGATTGATCATATGGAGGTCTGGTAGTGTAATGGTGGTTTATCGAGGGAGCAATTACAAAAGACCTCTGAAATCTCAAGCTCTAAATGGTGCCTCATCATCAGTGAAGGGGGGCGATGGTGCATTGTTCATACCAGATGCCTCCAGCCCTGTTGAGAATGGTAATCAGGGCAATGATTTGGCTGCACAACATGCAAACATGTCCCAGTTGAACACGCAGAATACTGAGGACATGACAGAGGAAGAGCTGGAGTTCAATCAGATGCTTGATGAGCTGGGTCCTCGTTTTTTGTGGATTGGTGGGGAACGGGTATTTTACCAGTGGATGCCGACTTGCTGCCTCAAACGATACCTGGTTATAAAACACCATATAGAGTTCTTCCAACTGGAATGCGTTCGACGCTTACCAACGCAGAGCTGACTAACTTGCGAAAGTTAGCGAGGAACCTCCCATGCCATTTTGCTCTAGGTATTGCTTTTGATAGTGTCAATATTACTTTTCCCTGTCATAGATTTTACCAATTGGCAGCAAAGGCCTTCTTATAGCTTGCTAAACTTTATTGAAGGGAGAAACCGGAATCATCAAGGTTTGGCAGCAGCAATTGTTAAGCTCTGGGAGAAGAGTTTGGTGGTGAAAATAGCTGTCAAGCGTGGAATACAGAACACAAATAATAAGTTAATGGCTGAAGAAATAAAGGTTTGGTTGCCATTCTGATTTTTTTCCTCATTTACTGACATGATGGCTTGGCATTTTTTTTTCCTCAAGGAATCTCGAAAAAAATAGCTATTGTCAGTTTATATCTTTTCACAAAGCCCTGAATATAATACACAGATGTGTGATCTCAGGCAACTAAAAATCAAATGCTATTCCAGATTCTCTTAGCAGTCTTATATTAAAAGAATCAATCAAAGCAAAAGGTTCCTAAAATAATGGCCATAAATCAGTTTATAATTCATTTTATATTTAATATTAGAAACAGAATTTTGCTTCCTATACTTGCATAGTTTGGTTCCTTTACAGTAAACTCTATCTTCCCAACATTGAAGTTGAGAATGGTTCAGTAAGGTTGCAGTAGAGAATGCTTATTTTGCTTTAGCTTTATATTCATATGTTGAAATTTCTTAGTTCCAAAAGCTTCTCCCTACAGATACTAAGTGTGTTGATGTACCATTTGTGCTTTTGTTTTGTCAAGCTTCATGGAATAGCTTGATATCTTACAATTTCCTTCTCATGTTACACAGAATCTAACAGGGGGTACCTTGCTTCTTCGAAATAAATTTTACATTGTAATATACCGTGGAAAAGACTTCCTTCCAACATCTGTGGCAGCTGTTTTGGCTGAAAGAGAGGAGTTAACAAAGGATATTCAGAATATGGAGGAGCAAAGAAGAAGCGTCTCGATTGCACAACCTCCAGATGATGGCTTAGATGGGCATCCTCTTGTGGGTACTCTTGCTGAATTTCAGGAGGCCCAAGCTCGTTGGGGAAGAGAAGTAACTTCTAAGGAGCAAGAAGAAATGAAAGAAGCTTCTTCTAGATCAGAAAAGCAAAAGCTTTACAGGAAACTTGAACACAAGCTTTCCATTGTGAGCACTAAAGATTCTATTTGTTCTTCTTGAACCACCATAGCTTGAAAAGAATAAACATAGCTTACATTTAAACTAGGATCTTTCAATTCAGTGGTGCATATATAGTTAATATGTTGTTGTGAGGTTGACTTTCTTATCTTCTAGGTATGCAATTCCTTTTCTGCTACCTTTAGTTAGTAACTACTTGTTCCTTAATTTTTCTCTTCAAATGTTCAGGCACAGGCAAAAATACATAGAGCAGAACGCTTACTATCAAAGATTGAAGGTTCTATGGTACTTGCCGATCCATGTGATGATCAAGAAATGATTACAGATGAGGAAAAATCTGTTTTCCGTAGGATTGGTTTACGGCTTAAGGCATATTTGCCACTTGGTAATTTCTTGAACAATTATCTTCTATAACATGCTCCACAGTTTCTATTGACTGATCATTTTCCTTACGTATTTCAGGAGTCCGTGGTGTTTTTGATGGTGTAATTGAAAATATGCACTTGCATTGGAAGCACAGGGAAGTTGTCAAATTAATTTCAAAGCAGAAGACATTGTCGTTTGTTGAAGAGACAGCACGACTTCTTGCATATGAGAGCGGTGGTATTCTAGTTGCAATTGAACGAGTTCCAAAGGGTTATGCACTCATTTTTTACCGTGGAAAGAACTATAGGAGGCCTATTAACATAAGGCCAAGAAACCTTTTAACAAAAGCTAAGGCATTGAAACGTGCGGTTGCTATGCAACGTCATGAGGTTAGTTTGCCTTGGGAAAGTAGAGTTTTTTTATTAAAAAATCTTCTAGGTAACAGTAGAATCTTTCTGATTTCCTTTAAACTAATAATTTATTATGCAGGCCCTTAGTCAGCATATAGATCAACTGGAAAGCAATATCAAGCAGATGAAGTTGGATCTGGTATGTAATTTCTCATTAGGATTTTGGGTATTGCACTCTATTATGTTAGTTTCTGGATGCATAGCAATATATATCAGAAAAATTATGGCACTCCTGGTGGTTCCTTTCCTTTTCTTGATGACATTTCTTTTGGAGTTCTATAGACGCATTGCAGTTGCTCCCTCAGCCTTCCTTAATCCCTTTATTTCATCAATATTTAGTAATTACCATTTAGTTGTAGCAGTCCCTTGGATTTCCATGCTAGATTCAACAGAGGTGTGCCAGATAAATGTAGTTGTGCTAGTGAATGACTAATGTGATGTAAAACAAAACAGGGTATTGAGGACTATGAGGAACAAGATGAGGATAGCTCAGATTCAGAAAATGAATATGGCACGGCGGTCACCTCTGCTAGCTATGATGAGGTATGCATTCTTTCCCAAACCTGCATGCTGTCTGTTTCTGAACCACCATAAACCTCACCCTTCCCTTTGGTGTCGCCAGGATCAAGACGATTTTGATGAATCAGCTGATGAAGATGAATATGATGATTACGATGACGGTGATGAAGATGTGGAGACTGACAACTAGTGATTTGGAATTGTTTCTTGTGATATGCAGTTCTGAATTAATGATTCTTTGGACGGTGGTACTACTGTCTCTGTGACATTCGTGGTAAGAGAACACAATTGCTTCTTTGGTTCACTGGTCGTTTGGTCCTTTTCTGTGTTTATATAGGATCACGAAACAATATATGTAGAAAGTCAAACTGTTGCTGTTTAATTCTATATTTGGGGCTTTATTTATCAAATTTAAGGGCAATATGTAGTAACAAGTCTCATTTATTAAGAGGTAAATCAATCAGACCTATGTGAGTGGATGGATGTTGTTGCGGTTTTTTTTTTATATATATAGAATATGTCTTCCTATTGACCTTTGTTTTTTTTTTCTTGGAGCCTGACAGATGTGGCATATTTTAAATCCTTTCCCTGTGGTTTTTCCTTTCTTCTGATTGACCTGTTGGGACACAAGTTTGCTGATGGACCATCATGACCGCCACTGCAGCGTCTGTGATGCCTGCTCTTCGTTTCTCAGAATCTGGCCTGCTGATCTGATAAACTTGTCACACGATGTAATTTACGAGATCGCCATGCATGCTTACAGAATCCTTTTCTTTTCTTGTCGTTTTGCCTTCTCATTTTGTGACTATATAACTTTATAAGAGGGCTTATTAGGACTTAGAAAGTTGTTTCCTTTTCCCCATTCCGCTCCAGAAAAAATACGTGAGCATTTTCAATTGTGTAACAAATTCCTGGCCAAATACTCAAATTGTACACCGGAACAAGATTAATTTGGCCAACAAGTAACTGAAGGATGCCCGACTCTTCAAACTTTTCTCTTCATCTATAATAAATATTGGGCTGTGAGTCTCATTTCTGTTCTTCTCGACCGACCAAGACATGCAAGTTCCAATCTGTCCTATCTCGTGAAGGACGGTAGGTAAATATTGGGAAGCTTGTCTCAGATTAATCTGTCCCAAAAAGACCATCATGCACACGGGCTTCTGGCAGATACTACAACTCAAAACCTTTGCGCATGGTACAGGTACATCAAAACCGTTGTTGGGCCCAATGCAAGATGAAACTTTCCTTGCGGTCTCCGTATCTTTTGGCCCATGTACGAGTTCCGGCCGGCCGTCCTTGAACTTGAATTGAGTGATTGCTACCTGACAGCGCGCGCGAAGGTGACAAATTCCAGCGGTGACTAGAGGTTTGAAAAAACAGCCGTTTTATTATGGAAATAAAATTATTTTGGTCTCTAGATTATATATGCACTCAACAAGACATAGTTGTAGTCCTAGCTTCGGGCAGATTAAAAGAAAAACGTAGCTCGCGTAAATAAAGCAACATAATTTTGCAGAAAAACAAAGCGCAAACAACGAGCATTCTACCTAGCATAGACACCTCTCTGGCTTTGCTACTACGGTTTTCTGTTCAAACATCCTTTTAGGACATCGTACTTTTTTTTTTGAGGCAAGGACATCGTACTTAATTGTACTTGAATGCTATTTTCAACAATACAATTATTGGAAGGAACCCACGCATATTGTACTCGATCCTAGTCTCTGAATGTAGTTGTATAGCTGGACGCTGAACCCGCACGGGGGCAAGTTGGGCGGAGCCAGCCATTGACCATGAATGCATTCGTGCTGTCCTTGCGCGCATCTTGGCAAATTGGCACGCATGCATGCTCGATGCTCCACCGTACCTCCACCTTCATCCAGGTTAATGTTTTTCATGTGAAATTAAATCGGCGCAAATTATATTGGCTGAGCGCCCCCCAGGTGACGACCTAGCTAGCTAGGCCACGTTAAGAGCAACGCTAATGGTTCCGCTCGCTGCCGGCGACTCGTGCTGGTGACATGGCGCATGGTAGTGGCGGACCCCACTGCCATTTAATGCAGGGCAAGTAAGCTCATCCAATCCATTTGCGGCCGAAATAAGAAATCGCCCGGCTTCCTGGCGGGCGAAGTTGGTAGACGCCCGTCTCACTCTCTCTCTCTCCATTTTCTCTCATCCACGTCATATTTCGCCTCGCTACTCGCCCATTATAGTACCGCTCTAAACGATTGAGCAACTTGGTTCGATCGATCGGTCGTCGTATTGTGACGACGCGCTCGCCAATGCAAACCGGGGGGGGGCCCTTCATGATACGAGGGAGCAATGCAAAACGGGCAGGATAATGCTCTGGACCTCGTCACTTGATTCCTAGTTGCCCCTATTATATTTAATGGGCAGTGGTACTTATAACGCACGCATACCTACTCTCTCTCCGTATCGCAATTAGAAGCGTTTATAAGACAGCGATACGGTCTCCAAAGAACAACTTCTCTCTTTTATATAAAAAATATTTGTTAGAAAGTTATATATGTATATTTTTATAAAAATGATTTTCAAGACAAATCTATTGATATAATTTTCACATTTCCAAAGTCAATGACTTAAAAGTTATTCATGATTTATATTCTCAATATTTGATCAAAATTTTGTCCAAAGCGTCTTCTAAATGCGATCGGAGGGAGTATGTGCGGATCTCTAAATTTCTCATCTAAAACACGACATGTGGTTAAAAGAGTCTAGTACTACGTAGTACATCAATATATAGTACGTCAATTATAACACACACAAAAAAATAAACACATATATGCCCCGTTTGGTGGGGGGCTTGTCTAGTGGAGCCGTGCCAAACGGGGCCACAGTGAGTCTCAACATCTGCTCCAAGATTCAAGTGTATGCATGCATGATGTCCCATCTACTGTCACCTTATCTCCAACTAATAATACTAATAATAAAAGAAGCATGACACATTGGCACAAGTATGTGGTAGCTGCTACTGCAAACATGCGCCGCCGACCAGCAATATACATATGGTTTAGCTAGTACGAGCAGCAGCTAGCTAGCTCCTTTCTGGAGGAGAAAGTGACAAGGGGAGTTGATAAGCAGGCACAGGGACTGTATGGATCACAAGAGACGAAGCAGAAAGCCAGCGTTCGTCAAGCAGAAACCGAACCAGCAGCAGCTGCTGCTGGCCCCTCGCCAGAGGACACACTAATTCGGTTATGGTGGTGGCCTGCCCCTGCATGCGCTAGCTTTCCCCTGCCAGCCAGCTCTGCGCGAGCGGCCTTTGCCCTCGCTGTCCCGCAAGGCTCCAAGCCCGGAAAGGCGTCGTCTCCGTCGTCGGCGTCGGCGTCGTCGCGACGCCTCCGCGACCAGGAGCATGACAACGCAGCGACATGACGGCTGCCTCCACTACGACTCTCGAACTGGGAGTAGAATATAATACATTTTGGCAAGAGCAGCTTCCAGATAGAGTTTTAAATTCTCCCATCATTTTGCGTTGTTAGTCTTGGACCGTAGTATGTGTATTGTATGAGAGGATGCATTTCTTTCTTTATTTACTACACAATCACTACTACATTTAAAGAGGAAGCCAAAAACACCAGATGTATAATTGATCTCATATTCCCTTTTTTTTTTTTTTTTGGATGACGCGAAATTCTCCCGGCTTCTATAGTTATCTCTATCTTTTATTAAAAAATAGAAGAATAAACCACCCTATCGTCTCTTTCCCTTCTGAAATATAAAGCATAAATTCAAACACCCGTGTATGTAGGTATGTATGCATACTGTGATACTCACACCTATAAAAAAACACATAGACACCTTGTCATTTCAGGCGGGCAAGATATAGCCACATAGGGATGCAAGACGGTTTGTCGGCAAACCCACCCTTTGTAGGCAGATATATTTTTAGAGGTAGAGAGAAACTGAGTGAACTGATGGTGATTAAATATATAAAGATTCGAGGTGTTCCATGTTTGACCAAATTCATAGATGCCAATTTAGTTCACTACTACAAGATTGATTTTTACGTGGTGTTTCGATTTTATTTTCCATGGCGGGCATTTGAGAAACCGCCACGGAAAATAGGTGGCCCGCACCCCCTCCCGCCGGGGAAAAACCGCCACGGTTAATCGATTAACCGTGGCGGACATTGTAAAATAACCGCCACGAGTTAATCCCTATTAACCGTGGCGGGCATTGTTAAAAACCGCCACGGTTAATTAACCGTGGCGGTTTTTTTTAATGCCCGCCACGGAAAATCGTGGGCGAAATATATATACCAACACTTCACTTCTCTCCCTCACCTCTCCCTTCCCGTGCCTCACATTCCTCTCTCCCTCCCTCCCGCCGCCCGGCCCCCTCCCTCTCCCTCCTTCTCGAGATCCGGCCGCCCCCCCACTCTCTCTCTCTCTCTCTCTCTCTCCCGTCCTCCTTCGGATCGGCGGCGGCGGGGCCAAGGAGCGCGACGCGGCGGGCGGCGCCGGCGCGCGGCGCAGACGACCAGCGTGGACCACGACCGCGGCGGCCGGCCAGAGCGGCGGCCGCCCGACCAGGACGCGCCGACGGCCGACCAAAGGCGCGGCGGCGCGCGACCAGGAGCGGCGGCCGGCCCACGCACCCGCAGCGGCGGCGGCGGCGCTCAGCGGACTGCGGCGGGCGACGGCGGATCCCGGCGGCGGCGGCGGGCTCCCTCCGGATCCGCGCAGCGGCGGCGACCTCCCCTCCTCCTCGAATCCGGCGAGGGGCGGATCCACGGCGGCGGTGGGGGGCTGCGGCGTCGGCGTGGCGGCCGGATCCCATCGGCCCGGATCTAGCCCATTAGGGTTAGGTTTGGGCTTTTTCTTTTTTATTTTTTATTTTATTTACCATGGCGGGCATTGTAAGAAGACCGCCACGATTATCCCTATTTTCCGTGACGGGCATTGTTAAATAACCGCGCCGGTTGTCATTTTGCGTGGCGGACATTTGCCCGCCACGGAAAATAGGTCGATTAACCGTGACCCTAGCGTGGCGGTTTTAATGTCCGCCACGGAAAATCAAAAAAAAGTCCGCCACGGAAAATCATTCTGTAGTAGTGGTTATCCAATTTTGTCATGCTAAATTGGGTTGCTTAGAAAAGGTGCCACAAACCAAACTATACACGCGCTTAGAATGTCACACGTCAATAAAAAGTGGTGGTCACTCCCTTTACATACAACAAGCGGATTAGATCATCTTAGGTATACTAGGCCTCAGCTTGGATTTTAGTTTTACCTTGCTAGATTTTACCAATTACTAGCAACTTTTCCCTTCCTAATAGATTTGTAGGTGAAAAGGCAGACTATTATCTCTCCTTGTTTGGATCCATCCTTACTAATGTTAGTATACTACTACTAGCACCAAATGATACACACAGTCCAAGTACTATGCTCATACTCCCTCATTACTTATAAAACATGACGTTTAAGACAGCCACACGGCCTCCAAAAAACATAACTTTGAGCTCTTGTTATTCTAAAAATATTTATAAAAAATGATACATGTACAAAGTATTTTTCAAGACAAATATATTCATATTGTTTTTACATTTGCAAACTCAACAACTTAAAAGTTATTGATGATTTATATTTCCAATGTTTGACTTAAATCTTTTCCACAACGTCAAGGTTTATTAGTACGGAGGGAGTATTCATCTATCATGTCCTTATGCGCTCGCCCACAAATAAAGCCATGCTAAGTTAACACTTCATTAATTGTAATTAATTAGCCAATGTCTTCTTATATACCATTGTACTCTGCCTTACTTTACGATGGGCTTTGTATTCCTATATAGTTTGAAGCTTCTCTATAGATGGATCTACACTGCTTATGTTTATAATCAAAATTTAACGGGCTTGTAGATTGGTTTTAACTAATATGTGTTATATGGGTGATGTGATTAGTTTTTCGTTATCTTGTTGGTCTACTCCTACACATATAGTTAAAGAAAAAAATACATTTGTCATGCCAAAATTTTGCTTGATTAGAAGCAGAAACTAAGCACATTCTTAGTGCACCACACATATCAACAATACATGGCTGTCAACCCCCACCTACGTACCAGAAACGGATTAGATATCTTATTTTTAGTTAAATACTATACCTCTATCTATCTCCGTCGCTTATGCACTCGCTTACAGAGTCACACTAAGTTAACTTCACTACAAAATTAGCTAGTCACTATCTCCATATATAACAGATTTGTTCTTACTCCATCAGCGGCAGAGGCTTTTTATTGTATATTTCTAAGGCTTAGTTTTTATGGATATGGATCGACACTTATCGTCACCATCCTTGAAACTTGTGTCGATTGATTTATCTAATATGTAATGTGATTAATCTTCATCCTAGATATAGTCGAGAAAAGGAGACGACACTTGTCAGCCAAATATTAGTTTGAGAATACATGATAGCGACAAACAAAACATGCAAATTTGATTCAAGTGCAATCATAACACTATAACAAACCGTCGATAAGCTAGAGGGCAACAACTCATAAATAAATAAATCTTACACACTACGAAGTATTTTTTAAACGCCATCAACGGTGTATGGATGACGCATATGCTTGATATAGATAGTTTATAGATAAGAATTGGAATCTAAAGTTCCCTGCCCTCTATAAGAGTGTATATATTTTTATATTGGACAATTTCTCTCTTCCTCTATATATGAAACTAGTGCTTTCACTATAGGTTGAGTGACACATGCCACATACTAGATTAATTTCATGATGTGCGTATTGTTGTTCTCGGCCTAAGCCTTCAAACCTCTTGGTCGTCGCCCGAGACAGACAACCTACGAACATACAAGAATGGACACGAAATAGAACGACAGGATGTGCTCGCATTGCTTGACCATCAATCTTCCTTTACAATCCCATCAACAAGACTATTTATATCCGCTCGTAGGCTTTTACATGACAATTGTGCCCCTCCAACCAGGGCATCTAGGAATTTCCTAAACTTTTACGGGCACTACTATCAAGTCATCAGAGAGCGATGTCGCCAGCCCCATCAGGTATGTGGGGCCCATGTTGTGTCCCGCCCTCACCGTGACACGACTGGCCCACTTGGGCAAAGCTATCGACTCCTTTCATCACCGTTGGCACGGACACTGTAGGAAAAGAGAACTCCAGTACATTGTCAGGGCGAGAACATACTCGCCAGCTCGAATATCCCTTCGGCAACGACCTTTGAGGTGTCGAGCGACTTCGTGGTAGGGACCCGACAATCAAAAAGGCAATGAGCGCACAAACACCCCTTCGCCTCAATGCGCCCGGTCGTGTGTAACCGGTCAAGCACCGAGATGAATTCGAACACACGTTCGGTCGAGCAAAGCGACTTCGCCAATCGGCCGTTGGTATTCTCCACGACAATAATGTGTGGCAAGTTGAGAGGTGGGCGAAAATGAATGGGGGAGGGGCGGCTAGTCTTGGCGCTCCCCCAACATGTACTTATGTGTGTGTTTGTACTTGGTAATGCACACTACTAGCAACGACACGTCATCTCACAAAGTTCATGGGGAGTATAAGTGCAATTGGCACAACTCGGCTCCGACTCGGCCGGCCTTACGCAGAGCTTCTACGAAGGAAGCATCTTTGTGGGGATCGATATTTGGGATACCCATGAGCGAGCTCTTGTCTCGGGCGCAACCACGAGCGAGACATCCCGCCGTGGCTCGTGAGGTCCTCGCCGCGCATTAGCTCTCCACGCAAAGGCAGGCCTCCGCCTCGCTCGGGCTCGCAAATGAGCTCCTCGGGCGAAGATCCATCGCTCCGCTCCGCCTCGAGGTCCCCGGGCGACGAGGCTCCTCGTCTCCGGCGCGCCCGGACCTCATCAGGGACCTCTTTCCGCCTCGCTCGAGCTCCCCCGTGACGAGCACCGCAAAGGCGGCCAGAGAGCTCAACCACCGCCTTCGAGGAAGTCCGCGGTGCGGAGTCGGTCAACAACTCTCGACAAGCCCAACCACTCCCTCGACGGACGCAGGCGCCACGTGGCGCTACGCTACGGGGGAGAGGTCATTCGACCACCCGCCATACCCCGTTGGCTCAACAGCTCCGCCCACGTTGTCGTGCGGTACACACGGGGTACGCCTTCCCATCAACGGTATGGGCACGCCCATACCGAGAAGACGTCTTCCAAGCTGCGATTAGAGACGGGCGACGCGACCACCGCCTTAAACCCCGATTCCAGCGCAGACGGCGACGACCAATTCGGCATCAAAGCACCCGGGGAGCTCGAAGGAAGCTCTCGTCGCGCGCCGAGCTCACGGAGAGCTCTTTTCTTGCATCCAAAACTCGTACATGTATTTTCACTTTCTTTAAGTCCTCAACTCGATGAGAGCTCTCGAGCCTCGCCCCTTGCGACTATAAAGGGAGGCGACCCTCCCGGTTGAGGCAAGGTTCATAATTTCAACACCCGGCACCCGCACTCGCACACTCGATATTGGCACTAGCCTCAATCATATAGAGACTTGGGAGCCCTCTCCCTCTCTCGTCTTGCTTGTACTAGCCCCGGTATGAGCATCGAGCTCGGATAGTGATCACACGGACTAGGGAGCCCGATTTGCCCCGAACGAAGTATAAATCCTGCGTCATTGTCTCTAGAGCTAGGCCATCGGAGCACGCATTAGCCCGGACATTGCGTGACGGTGGTATTAGACCCACGACGGTTGGTGCGCCCGGTAGGGGCAGCGCTAGTGCGACGTTTTCCCCACTCCGATGGCTTCCTCCGCCGGCGACACCCGCAGCGCTAGCAATGCGCTTCGGCACCATCGATTTTCGGCGCGCCGGCGCCGAGGAGTCCCTCACCGGAGCTGTCTTCACCCGCCCGATGCGACGCGAGGACATTCCCGGCCGTCTCCGAGGCGTCACCGACTCGCCCCGGCGAGCACGCGGGCGGGATTCGACTTCCGCGCCCGGTCAGCCCCATCCGCGCCCGCCGCGGATCGCTTCTTCGCCCTTATCAAGGACTGCGCTCCCGAACATCCCGGGACGCGAGCCTCACGCGGCTACGTTCCGCGATGTGACCTTCTCCACCGCCAACGTCGTCCTGCGGCTCGCCGGAGGAGGCGTTGTCGGTCGATGAGTTCACGGCAGCCTATGCCGGGATGTACCCGACGGGCGGCGGGCCTTCCACTCTCTTTGGGGCGACGAGCCCGACACCAAAGCATCCATGAGCTCGAGCTCGCCCTCGATGGGATGAGCGTCATGGATTGCGACCCCACGCGTCGGTGCTACATGTGTCACACCCCGAGGGTGCGGTAGAGGAAGTCCACTCGGCGACACCTCCCAACACACGCCACGGGACTCGCGGCGTGAAGCCGCTGTCGTCGACCGCGTCAAGGCTCGGCCTGGAAGAGCTCGAGAGCTCGAACGCGCACGCCCAAGAGCGCGAAGCCCCCTCGCCGGCGGGGAGGGAGGCGGCAATCACGAGCACGAGCTCGAGCCCGCGGAGTCCACGACCGCATCAACCGGACGAGGGCCGGGAACAGCTCCCACCGGTGTTCGGGAGAGCATCCCGGAACCTGGCGGCGCGCCGCCGCCTCCTACGCCGTTGCCCGGCCCCCGAGGGACCCGAGGCACGTAAGACCCACGAGCAGCTCAAGAGACTCGGCGGCGGAGGCGGCGGTCCAGCCGGCGGCAAGCTCTGCGTCTCACCGACGGCTGGCCGGAGGAGCACGAGGCTTCCTCCCACCCCCGAGGTCCACGCACGGCGGCGAGTCGGCGAGAACCGCGGCGCGGGACACCATCAACGCCCCGGCGCAAAGCGAGGCTCGGCCGAGAAGAACGTCCCAGGGCGGCGACAAGTACCACCGCGGCGACCACGAAGCGCCCTCGCGCACCTACAAGCAGCGACGCGGTGGCGCCACGACAGCGAAGAAGACAAGAGCCGCAGCCCCATGCCGGCGCCGCCGCTCGCGAGCCCGTCTCCCCAACGGACCGCCGGCCCTCGAGCCGAGCCGAGGAGGCCTAAGGCCTTCGGCTCTCACATCCACGATGCTCCGTTCCTCTCGCTTCGAGCTCCGACCTCGGTGCGAGAAGTACAACGGGGAGACCGACCCGCCACATGGCTCGAGGACTACCGCCTTGGTCGCCAGGCCGGAGGTGCCGACGGCGACTATTTCATCATCCGCAACCTCCCACTCTACCTTGCGTTCGGGCGCGATCGTGGCTTGAGCACCTCCCCGAGGGCACCATCCGCAACCGGGAGGACTGCGCGGCGTCTTCGTCGGCAGCTTCCGGGGCACCTACGCCCGGGCCGAGCACGACGTGGGACTGCGCGGCTGCAAGCGAAGAAGGGGAGAGCCTGCGCGACTACATCGGGCGCTTCTCCAAGCTCGCAACATCCTCTCGGAGGCCTCGACTCCGAGATCATCACCGCCTTCACCTTCGGCACTACCTGCGAGACCCTAATCCACGAGCTCGGCGTCCGAAGCCCGAACCGTGAAGGAGCTCCTCGACCTCGCCACACGTCACGCCGAGGAGAGGGGCCGTCTCCGCCGTCACGGGCAAGGGCAAGCCCAAGGGCGACGACGAAGAAGCCGGGGATCGAACTCCAGCGGGAAGAAGAACAAGAAGAACAAAGCGCCCCGCGGCGACAACGACGACGAGTTCGTGGCCGTCGCGGACAAGCACAAGGCCGGCGGCAAGGGCGGCAAGCCCTTAGATCCCCAAAGAGCCGACAAGATGCTCGAGGAGCCGTGCCCGCACCACGAGGGCGGTCAAGCACAAGATGAAGGACTGCCGTCTCATGAAGAAGCACGTGATGGGCACGCTGCGTGGTGGCGACAAGGGCGACGGCGACCCGGGACGCGAAACCAGCTCCCGACGAGTTCGATGCCGACATGTACATCGAGGGCCGGTGCCGCCAACGTCGTCTTTGGCGGGGCCACCGGCCACGAGTCCAAGCGCCGATGAAGCTCATGCGCCGCGAGGTCCTCTTCACCGAGGCGGCTACCCCCGAGTACCTCAAGTGGTCGAGCTCGGCGATCACCTTCGACAAGGCGATCATCCCGACACATCCCGTATCCGGGGAATGTACCCGCTCGTCGTCGATCCCATCATTGGCACCTTGCGCCTCGAAGGTGTTGATGGACGGCGGCAGCGGCCTCAACCTCCTCTACCTCCACGCGCTCCAGGCCCTTGGCATCCCCAAGGCACGTCTCCGCCCGTCGCCGGAGCCGATCCACGGGGTGGTGCCAGGGAAGCAGATGCTCCCGCTCGGATGGATTGACCTCCCCGTCACATTCGGCACCCCGGACAACTTCCGCAAGGAGGTCCTCACGTTCGAGGTGCTCCCGTTCAAGAACGCCTACCACGCCCTGTTGGGGCGGCCGTGCTATGCGAAGTTCATGGCCGTCCCCAACTACACCTACCTCAAGCTCAAGATCCCCGGTCCGAGGGGGGTCATCACCGTCGGCTCCACCTTCGAGCACGCATTCGGGCCGCGAGGCCGCCCCGCCGCCGATGCACGCCGACGCCGCTATCGAGATCGGCAGATGCTGCCCAAGATGGCGGCTGGGCGGTGCCGAAGACTCCCCGAGCTCAAAAGAAGGCGAGCACGAGCTCAACCGTCGAGCTTCGGAAGGTGGCAAGCACGAGCTCGACCGCCGAGCTCGAAAAGGTCACGGGCACATTCGAGCCCGAGAAGGACGCCAAGGAGGTCACGGTCGACAAGGATGGGCGCACCCCTCTCGTGGGTGTCGAGCTCTCCCCCAAATAGGAAAGCGAGCTCGTCGACTTCCTCCGCGCGAACCTCGATGTATTCGCGTGGAGGGCCTCGGACAAGCCGGGCATATCGAGGGAAGTCACCGAGCACTCCTTGAACATCAAACCCGGCTCTCGGCCGGTGAAGCGCAGGTCGAGACGTTTCGACGACGATCGACGCCAAGTGCAATCGCCGAGGAGATAGATAAGGTCTTAGCCGCTAGGTTTATCAAGGAGGTGTATCATCCCGAGTGGATAGCCAACCCCTGTACTAGTTAAGAAGAAGAATGGGAAATGAAGAATGTGTGTTGATTACACGGGTCTCAACAAGGCATGCCCGAAGGATCCGTTTCCTTTGCGGCGCATCGACCAAATTGTTGACTCCACCTCGGGTGCGAGACGCTCTGTTTTCTCGACGCCTACTCCGGCTACCACCAGATCGCGATGAACGAGCTCGATCAGCTCGCTACCTCCTTCATCACTCCGTTTGGCGCGTGCATTTACGTAACAATGCCCTTCCGGTTTGAAAACGCCGGCGCCACCTTTCGGAGGTGCATGCGAGAAAGTCATCAAAGAGCTCCTCGAAAGCTCGTAGAAGCATATGTCGGCGACATCGTTGTCAAGACGAAGCGCTTCGAAAGAGCTCATCCCCGACCTCGAAAAGGTCTTTGCCAAGCTCCGAGAGTTCGGAGTCAAGCTCAATCCCGAGAAGTGTGTCTTCAAGGTCCCTCGAGGGAAGTTGCTTGGCTTCATCGTCTCTGAACGTGGCATTGAGGCCAACCCTGAGAAAATCGCCGCCATCACAAGCATGGGGCCAATCAAAAATGTCAAGTGCGTGCAACGGCTCACGGATGCTGGGCGCGCTAAGTCGTTTCATAGCTCGACTCGGGAACGGAGCCTCCCACTCTACAAGCTGCCGAAGAAGTCGAGGCGCTTTGCTCGACCGATGAGGCCCGGCGGGCTCTCGACTCGGCCTGAAGCAACTACTTGCTAATCCGCCCGTACTCGTCGCGCCCATACCCAACGAACCGATCCTCCTTTACATCTCGGCCACCTCGAAGGTGGTGAGCACCGCGCCGTCGTCGAGATGGAGGAGGAAGGGCACGCGCTCAAGGTACAGCGTCCGGTGTACTTCATCGGTGAAGTCCTCACCGACACCAAGACCCGTTACACGCAGCGAAAAAGCTCGTGTACGCGGCTGCCGATCACCCGGCGCAAGCTCGGGCATTGCCGACTCCCATCCGGTCGAGTCGTCTCCAAGTTGCCCCTTGGCGAGGTCATCCGTAGCCCCGAGGTTACGGGCCGCATGGCCAAGTGGGCTATTGAGCTCATGGGACCCGACATCACCCACGCCCCGGAGACGCCATAAAATCCCGGGCTCTAGCGGACTTCATCACGGAGTGGGACGAGGTTGGCGTACCGCCCGAGGCCCGACGACATCGAGTGCGGACGCCGTACCGACGGGTCCGAAAAGAAGTACGGCGCCGGGCTGGTCGGACTCGTCTTCACCTCTCCAAACAAGGTGCGCATGAAGTACTCCATCCGCCTACACTTTCCCGCGTCCAACAACGTGGCCGAGTACGAGGCCCTGGTGAACGGCTTGCGCATCGCGCGCGAGCTCGGCGTCCGGCACCTCGAGGTCCGGGGCGACTCCGAGCTCGTCAAGAACCAAGTCATGAAGGAAGTCGACTGCGTCAACCCGAAGATGATCGCCTACCACCAGAAGGTCCGAGAGCTCGAGGAGCACTTCCACGGGCTCGAGGTCAACCACATTCACCGCCACCTCAACAACGACGCGGATGTTCTCGCCAAGCTCGCGTCAGATCGCCTGCCGGTCCCGCCAGGCGTCTTCATGCACGAACAGCGCAAGCCATCGATACGACTCAAAGACGACCCTGCGACGACAGACGCGAACTCGACCGCCGACGCCCCGAGCTCGGACCCTATGGAGGTAGACGCTCCCACAAGCCCGAGCTCCCCCAACGCGAAGGCTTGCCTAGCCACGAGCTCACACCCAACTGGCTCGGGGGCCGGATCGAGCTTCGACCGCGACGGCTCCGGCCTCGACCGGGCGGATCCCACTTTGCTCCAAGTGGTTCAAGGAAGGCAAGCTCCCCCGGGGCAAGAGGAATATCAAGGCGCTGGCGCCGAAGGGGCCAAGTCGTTCGTCCCTCGTCGGGCAAGAGCTCTACCGGCGCGAGCCTCCGGCGTCCTCGTATTTGCATCACTTATGAGCAAGGGAGAAGCTCGTCGAAGAGATCCACTCCGCGAATCGACCACCATGCGGCGCCACGAGCTCTTGTCGGGAAGTCGTTCGGCGGGGTTTTTACGGCCAACCGCCGTTGCGGATGCCATCCGATCGTCCGACGTTGCGAAGGATGCCGGTTCTTCGCCAAGCGAGACACACCCTCGGCTCCAGTCCCTCCAGACGATCCCACTCACTTGGCCATTTGCGGTGCGGGGCCTCGATATGGTGGGACCTTTCGAAAGACGGCGGGGCTACACGCACCTCCTCGTCGCCATCGACAAGTTCTCAAAGTGGATCGAGGTCACTCCCATTGCGCGATGCCGCGAGGAAACCGTCAAGTTCTTCAGCGGCATCATCCACCGCTTCGGGGTCCCGAACTCCATCATCACCGACAACGGCACAAACTTCGTGGGAGAGGTCTTCATCGACTGGTGCAGCGATCACGGCATCCGCATCGACACGGCCTCAGTCGGCCACCCGAGGACCAACGGCCAGGTAGAAAGAGCTAACGGCATGATCCTGCAGGGCATGAAGTCTCGCATCTTCAAGAGGCTCGGAAAATACGCCCGCCGGTGGCTCGCCGAGCTCCCGTCGGTCGTGTGGAGTCTTCGCACAACGCCAAGCAGGGCCACGGGACGGACGCCGTTCTTCCTCGTCTTCGGATCCGAGGCCGTGCTCCCCACCGACCTTGAGTACGGTTCGCCCCGCGTCCAAGCCTTCAACGCCAAGACAATAACCAGCGCTGCTCAAAGAAGACGCCGATCGCTCGACGAAGCTCGGGACATCGCCCTCATCCACTCCGCCAAGTACCTGCAGTCTATGAGGCGCTACCACGACCGCCACGTCAGAGGGCGAGCTTTCGGCATCGGTGACTACGTCCTGCGGCGAGTCCAGAGCTCAAAAGACAAGCACAAGCTCTCGGCGCCCTGGGAGGGTCCCTTCACCATCGACCAAGTGCTGAGGCCGGGCACATACAAGCTCAAGGACCACCAAGGCCGAGTCCTCACCAACGCATGGAACATCGAACAGCTACGTCGCTTCTACCCTTAAATTGTATTTCGAAATCTTGTAGCCGCGAGAGCTCAATAAAAGCACGAACTTGATGCAAAATACGTGCCAGCATTTCAATTTCTTTCCTTAACACGCTTGAGCAACGGCCGGCCATCGCGGCAAAGGCCCGCCCTTGCTCGGGGGGGCTACAAGGATCGGGGTGCGCACCCCACGTTTTTAACACACCATTTTTTTTCGCAAAACTTCGCGAGTTTAGAGCTCGGCGATGAGCTCAAACCCCGAACTCGCCCTTTCTCCTCTCAACTCAAATGACGTCCCGAAACGACTAAGTTGTGAGCTCACTGCTAAAGAGCATGGCGCGACTGCCTGGCGACCTCCCGCGCCCCTGCGGCCAGCGAGGAATGGCCCGCCATCTAACTCTCGAATCATAAGCTCATAAAGAGTCAAAGTAGGAACGAAATGCGACAAAGAGAAGAAGCGCGACATCCATTAAGCACGAGCTCCCTTAAAGTTTTTACAGATTGCCTCGACTATGAGGACTTAACGAGTTCATTAACAAAAAGAGGTCAAGCCTCGAGCTCCTACTCCCCGGGTGGGTTTTGGTCCATCGGCGTCGGGGCGGGGACGTCCTGCGCAACTTCCTCCTCCTCGGCGGGCTCTTCGGCCGCTCCGTCTCCACCGGCAGGGGGCTCGAACACCTCGAGCTCCTCGGCGGCAAGCTTGAAGAGCTCGCCAGACTGACTCCGCGTTGGCGACCTCGCCCCGGCGGCGGCCTTCCGTCGGTGTCGGCATCATCAACGCCCGGCGCCCACCCCGTCTTCACGATGTTGACCTCGAATTTGGGGTAGCGGGTGAAGACGGACGCCGATCGCCTTGTGCACCATGCGGCCCGCGTCCTCCGTCACTTTGCGGCGGGATCGCCCGACACCCGCTTGGCCGGGTCCTCCACGCCTTCCACCCCGACCTTGGCGGACACAAGGCCCTCGTGGGCGCGCGACTTCGGCCTCCTCCACGGCCTTAGCAAAGACGCTCCCGGGAGGCCCCCGAGCTCTTTCCCTCGCGTCCAACGAGGTCGCCGGTGCGTTGCTTGGTCGGCGTCCTTCTCTTGCGGCTCGAGCTGCGTGTGCTTCAGCGAGGCTTCAGAGGCGGCGAGCTCCCGCTTCTTGTCCTCGGTCTCCCGCGCCGCCGTCGAGAGTCTGCTTCGCAGCTGCGAACAAAGACAACAAGTCAGGACACAAGCCACGACACATAGGGACGCAAGAAAGGGGAATGAGCTGCCCGCTACCTACGGCTCGTCATAGAGTCCTCGCTTTCGTTGCACCACGGCTCGTGGTTTCGGCCTCGGCCGATCCTTCTCGACCTCCGAAGCACGCAAAGATACACCACAGCTCGGAAGCTTCGTGGTCATATGCTAAAGCCCCGCCGACGAGGACAATCAGCCCCGAACGCTGAGTAAACAAGACAGAAAGATAGGATCGGAAGCACTCACTCTTGAGCTCGGCGTCGCGGTGGCCGGCTGCCGCCGCGAGCTCGTCCTTGTCCTTCCGCGGGGACTCGCTCGGCTCGAGCGCCGAGCGCTCAAGCTCCTTGTCGTTGAGCCTCCGGCGAAGGGACTCGAGCTCCTCCTCCATCTTCTCGCGTTGCCGCTTATGGGCGAGCTCGAGCTCCTCCTGGCGCCGGGACGCCCCCTGTAGCGCGATGTCCACCCTTTCCTGGGCCTCTCGAGAAGCCCGGCCTTCCACATCGCGAACGAACTCGACGACGTCCTCCGCCCGACGCCGAGGAACCGGGCCGGAGTTGTGTCGCGCCGAGCTCCTCGCACATCTCCACGCACATCTCTCGAGGCCGTACCCCGGATGGAGTCCCGCACGCCCTGAAGAGCACAAATACGTGAGCAACTCGGGAAAACGCGAAGAAAGACACGGGCGTCCAACGAATCCGAACTGCGCGCAAGGCGAAGCACGCACACCGGGTCCTCGGGGACGGCGGCGGCGCGCGGCGTCATCGGGCGTAAGTCGGGAAGGGCGACGTCCCGCGCCGACGGAGGGACGCCCGCATGACACCTCACCGACACCTCGGCCCGTTGACCTCGATCGTCCTCGGGCGAGAAACGGCACCTGCGCAGACGTTGGCGACATTTAGGGCGGCGGCACCCTCCACGGCCTCATCCGCTAAGGCCTCGTCCTCGACCAAGACCGCCCTCGCCACCACGTTGGCGTCCCCGTCGTCGAAATGTCGACGACCTCCTCGGCTGAGGGGCGGGCCATGGCTTCGTGCGGACTCCCTCGCGCTCTTGGTGGCCGGAGTCTCCTCCGAAACCACCTCCTCCATCTCCGTCGCCGCCGAGGAGCCGCGGCGGCCGGGTACCCGAGACGCTCCTACCGCCCCCAGTGAGACCGCCGGCCGAGTCTCTTCGAGTGAGCTCAACACGCAGATTCGGGGCCTGGC
Organism: Hyparrhenia diplandra; assembly: GCA_015847255.1. NCBI lineage: Eukaryota > Viridiplantae > Streptophyta > Magnoliopsida > Poales > Poaceae > Hyparrhenia > Hyparrhenia diplandra. The sequence continues at coordinate 56,523 of JADLZK010003607.1, forward strand.
CCACGGGGGCGGTCGGCGCCGACGAGGAAACCAGCGGCGCTGGAGGTCCCGGAGGGACGAGGCGTTGGTCGACGGCGTCCCCCTTGAAGGGGAATGACAAGATCTTCGACCCGCGTTGTCTCGCCTCGCCATCCTCGGACGGGGTCGTGGTCGACTTCGTTGCGACCGCCCTCACCGGCCGTCGAGCTCATGGTCAACGGCGCCATCGAGCTCGTCATCTCAAGCCCGAGCCCGCTCGGCCCGAGCTAGCACATCCGTCTTCGCGCTTCTCGGGTACTCCGTCGCCGCCCTAAGCGACGTAAGTCGGCACTGTGATCGATCACTACGACCCAACGATAACATGAAGGGCGGAGAGCTTACCTGACGGCCACCCTCTTCTGTCTCTTCTTCTTCTGCGCCTCGGCCGGCCCGGAGCCCCGGGACGCCCCCGATCGAAGCACCCGACCCTGCGTCGGGGGCTTAGGCAATGGGCGGCCGAGGCTCATAGAATCGGCGCCGCCGCGCCCAAGGCCACCACCAGTTGTGGCGAGCTCGCGGGCCACGATGAGGTCCCGGCCTCGCCTCGTCGAGCGCCGCCGTCGGCGTCGCGGGCCCACCCTACGGTTCGACGCCGGGCCCCGTCTCCTCGACGGCCGCTCGCCGCCACGGCCCGGACGACCCGCCTCCTCGTGCCCGAACGAGGGCTGGCGAACGCCGGCGGGATCCCGCGCCTCGGCTCCCGCGGGAAGAGGAGGTTGGGGAACCAAAGGGGCGCACCACGCCAACCTGTAGAGCTCGAGCTCGTAAGAGGGTTCAAAAAAAGAAAAGAACGAGCTAAGACCGGGCGACGAGCACTTACCAAAGACGGAGGTCTCGGATCGGGGAGGATCCGGGAGCTCCTGGCGCCCCGCTCCCGTCCTCGTCACCGCTTCATCCAAAACTCCCACGGTCGACGGTGAGACCGGGGGCATTCGCCGTCCCCATGAATGGGGCCTTCTCCATCTCCATCTCCCATATTCGGAGAGCTCGACATTTGGAGGGCATCACCGCCTTGCGAGCCGGGGCCTCGATGATATGGTTCACCGTCGGCCCGGGCGTCCGGAGAGCCTTGATCTTGCCCACGGCCGCCTCCACGTCCCCTCCACCGTGTTGTCTTGCGGACCCTCGCGCCAAGGCTTCCCTTCGAGAAAGTGCGGCCGGTGTACCGCGGCAGAGGGTAGGAGAGGTCGTTCTTGAGGTAGAACCACTCCTCCTCCATCGGGGGGTTGGCCGACGGAAGTCGTCCCCCCGGGAAGGACTCCGGACCTTCCCGCCGCAGCAGCCAGATCGGCGACGCACGCGATCGGGGCGGGCCGCCCGCCGGCGGCCGCGAGATCTTGGCGAAGACGTAGTGCTTGAAGAGCTCCCGTTAGGAGGGATCCCCAACCACCCCCTCGCGAGCAACGTGAAGACGGAGAGGAGCAGCACCCGTTCGGCGTGAGGTGCCGGAGCTCGATGCCCCCGCATGGCGATGAGCCGTCGGAAGAAGTCGTCCGCGGGCATACCGAGCCCACGCTCGTGGAAGGCGATGAAGGAGACGACGTACCCCGCCGGCGGGTCCGGCACCGCGTGCGACGCCGGCGGGATGATCCACTCCTCCGCCGCCGTCCGCGGGTACGGCAGCCCACCGACGGTGCTGCATCGCTCGATCTTCCCCACCGTCGCCGTCGAACGCGACCACGAGCCCATCTCTCAATCACCGGAATGAGTCGGCGGCGAAGCAGGGGAGGTGGAGGATCGGATCTACGAGTGGGCGGCGGCGATTGAACTCTCTCTCTCTCTCTCTCTCTCTTTCTGTGCGTGGAGGAAGGCAAGAGATGGGAAGGTAAATCCGCTCCCCAATCTCCTCCTATTTATAGAGCTCAGATGCGGCGGAGGCGACGAGAAGAAACCGCCAGGGGACCCACCACGCACCACGTCCGCCTGCAACTGACGCCGCGAGATCGACGCACGCGCGACACCTAGCGGAAGCCGAACGGCCGCGGCATTAATGGGGCAACCCCCCAACGGTAAAAATCCCAACGGTAAGATCTCAACGGTTATTTTTTACACAACGGTAAAAACCCAAGAGCTCGACGCAACGGTCGATTTCCGAGCTCAAAAGCGCAGCTCGCGACGCGAGCTCACCGCCTCAGGGTTCGAAGGCCGGCTCAGCTCGAGAGCTTCGAAGGCCGCCCGGGGACATCACGAGCGAGGAGCGCCACGGAAAGCGGCGCCGACGGCCCACGCCTCGAGCCCCGAAAAGGGCTCGGGGCTTTCGCCAGCGCGCGTCCGGGTCGCCGAGGCCTCACGATCGACCGAGCTATCCTCATCGACGAGGAGCGTCTCACCCCGTGCATCGCTCGGGGGGCTCGAGAATCACGGAAGTTGAATCCTCGGAACTTGAGGTTGATCCACCAGCTGATCAAACGAACGAGCTGACGAGCTCGAGCCTCACCTGGACTATCCGATTGCAGCTCCCTGGGCACTCGATCTCGGCCAACGAGGCAAGATTGAGCTCGAGCTCACCACCCCCCGAGCAATCGCGAGGGAATGGGTCGGCGAGCCCACGAAAACTCTAAAAAGCCTCCGCGAGAACCCATTGTTCTCCACGGAGCCTCGAAACTACACCCGTGGGTGCGCCGCCGCACCCACGACTAAGCATCAATCCACGACAAGGGCCGCCTCCACGGCGAAATCCATCGCGCGCGGATAGCATCCGGGAGAGACATCATCTCTCCCAAACGCCGAGGGGCTACTGTGTGGGGATCGATATTTGGGATACCCATGAACGAGCTCTTGTCTCAGGCGCAACCACGAACGAGACATCCCGCCGTGGCTCGTGAGGTCCTCGCCGCGCATGAGCTCTCCACGCAAAAGCGGGGCCTCCGCCTCGCTCGGGCTCTCGCAAATGAGCTCCTCGGACGAAGATCCATCGCTCCGCTCCGCCTCGAGGTCCCCGGCGACGAGCTCCCTCCCTCTCCGCCGCGCCAGGACCTCATCCGGGACCTCTTTCCGCCTCGCTCGAGCCCCCCGTGACGAGCACCGCAAAGACGGTCAGAGAGAGCTCAACCACCCGCCTTCCCGAGGAAGTCCGCGGGCACGGAGTCGGTCAACAACTCTCTGACAAGCCCAACCACTCCCTGACGGACGCTGTAGCCACGTAGCGCTCGGCTACGGGGAGAGGTCATTCGACCACCTCGCCATACCCCGTCGGCTCCAACGGCTCCGCCACGGTGTCGTGCGGTACACACGGGCACGCCTTCCCATCAACAAGTATGGGCACGCCCATACCGAGAAGACGTCTTCCAAGCTGCGATTAGAGACGAGGCGACGCCCCGACCACCGCCCAAACCCCGATTCCAGCGTACGGCGGCGACCAATTTCGGCATCCAAAGCACCGGGAGCTCGAAGGAAGCTCGTCCGCGCCGAGCTCACCCAGAGCTCTTTTCTTGCATCCAAAACTCGTACATGTATTTTCACTTTCTTTAAGTCCTCAACTCGATGAGAGCTCTCGAGCCTCGCCCCTTGCGACTATAAAGGGGAGGCGACCCTCCGGTTGAGGCAAGGTTCATAATTTCAACACCCAAAGACCTGCACTCGCACACTTTCGATATTGGCACTAGCCTCAATCATAGAGACTTGGGAGCCCTCTCCCTCTCTCGCCTTGCTTGTACTAGCCCGGTATGAGCATCCGAGCTCGGATAGTGATCACACTTTGGACTAGGGAGCCCGATTTGCCCCGAACCGGTATAAATCCCTGCATCATTGTCTCTAGAGCTAGGCCATCTGAGCACGCATTAGCCGGACATTCTTGTGACGGTGGTATTAGACCACGACACATACCAAAACACTTTTTAAGAACCGTTTTTGATGAACATTAGCGAAGCCACAACCATTTTGGGGTGAGGATCCAGAGCTGCAAAGAGTAACTTGCTCTGGGTCCTATGGAGGAGCACTTGAGGAGAGTCGTGTCAAATAGGTTCTTATATGGTTTCGGGATGAATTATACTCATGTACTAGATGTGTGTGCACATTTGTCATATGATATATTGAATAGTTATAATCCAAGTAAATCCAAAAGAGCAATAATAGTATTACTACAACAATCTTAGGATCTATTTTGTTGAGCCGTGTTATCGAGCTATATATTGTAAAATAAGGTTATGAACTATTTGGTTAAAACAACTACAAAATTGTAGTATAAATTACATTACAACTTGATCAAAAAATTTGACCATTGAAGGATTATTTATTTTTACAGTTTAGAGGAACAGTTCTCCTGCTACGATCGATGCTGCCTGCATTGACAGGTGCACATCCTGGTTCGATTCCACGAAGTGGCCGCGGAAACGACCTCAAATTGCACCTGGTAGTAGTAGTACCATGCGACACGTCCTTTTAATTTGGGTGCGCAAAATCAGGTCCGAATATGTGCCGGCCACTTTCCCGTGTGGGCGGGTATAGTACGTACAGTACCTATGCGCGCAATTCAGTTCACCATGCACACATATTCTTTTCGTGACGAACGAACAAACTCCGAAATCCCAATGCAAATAATCCCACCCGGCCAGTGGCCGCTGACCACCAGTCGACTCATTGGCTATTCCAGCGCCCAAAGAGGGAGAACTTTTGCCACCGATCGTTTTCGCAATTTCGCATCATATCTCCCACTTTTTCGCATGCTTCGCCGATCGACGATCGGGGGGCCCTGCTTTTTGACCACGTACGGCGTCCAGGCTTTTGCAATTCCGATCCCATGTCCCATGCAGCCGCTAGTTCACACAGGTCCATGTTGGCTTTCCTGCCCTCTCATTTTCGGCCTATCTTGGCCTCGAGATCTCGGTGATCTCCGCTCCATTTGCCTCGTCTTGTTTTCGGGTCCGTCCGGTCTAGCAACTTTGTGCTCGATCCCTGTCGTCTCCAGTCCAATTGCATTCCTGTAGCGTGTCACATCGTACACTGTAGCACGTTTCGTTTGTTAGTGATAAATATTATCCTACCATGACATAACTAGGCTCAAAAGAATCATCTCGCAATGTACATCTAAACTGTGCAATTAGTTTATTTTTTACCTACATTTTATACTCCGGACATGCGTCTTTAAGTGTATTTAATGTTTTCGATGTGATAGGATGTGATGGGAATGTAGGAAATTTTGGAGAAAATTTTGGAAACTAAACACACCCGAGGTATCAGATTGCTAGTTGCACGAACGCGGTTTCTGCTTTTCGGTGCAGAGAAATGCAGCCGCCGGAGGGAAGCTCGCTCTCCGGCAAATCTTCTTCCCGCGCCGCGCATATATATACGGACGACGACGCCCTCGCCTCTTGCAAGTGCGTGCATCTATACGAGAGATTCGTCAAAAAAAAAAAAAAACTAATAGTAATGTATTTCTTATATTGTTTTATTTACCATCCTTTGCTAAACCATCTAAAATTGCAGCGTGTAACGATACTATAAAATTGTTTTATATTATAATTCAAACTCAGTTAAAATTAAAATGTTTCGACTTGTAACGATACAAAATTGCAGCGTGTGTTTTTTTAGACACCGAGAGAGAGTAGACGCAAGTGGCAGCAGCTAGCATTCCCTGTAGCCTGTACTAGCGTCGCGGTCGGCGGTCGCAGTCCACAAGGTCAACACGGCTGGCTGAATATGCCTGATCAGTCCACTCCTCGCATCCATCTTTTGCTCGGCATCACCACTGGCCTATATCTTGTTCCTAGCTTTTTGGTCTTTCACTCACGAATAATATATATCATCCTCGATCTTAGTATATCACCCTTTGTGCAGGATATATCTAGCTTTTCGTTTACTAGTAATAAACCCCAGATAGAACCGTTTGTTTGGTTGGAGAGCGGAGCGAGCGGATTAGGTTGAACCTTTTTTAGGTGTTTGGATGGAGGAAGCAAGAGATGGAGCCAACCCGGGAGAGGAATATTCGCCGAAGATGGTCGGCTCCGCCCGCTGAAATCTCGCGGATGGAGCGAATACCCGTTCTAGAAACGCGGGTTCCGTTTCTCCGTTGAAATCTTGCGAGACGGCGCACGGGCGAGGGTCGGCGCTCCTCCAGCGGGGCGCGCGGCGAGGGTCGACGCTCCTCCAGCCGGGCGGCGCACCTTCCAGAGACGGCGGGCGCGACTGCAGCCTCGCCCGCGCGGGGGAACGAGGGGGACGGCCACGCTCGGCGCCGCGGCACCGCGGCGTAGAGGAGAAAGAGGGTATCAACGAAATTTTATTTCACTCTCGGGGTTGTTTAGGTAAAAGTACCAAAGAGAAGGAATTTTAGATCCGACCCTATTGAATTTCGATAAACTCCAGGGGTTCTTATGCAAACCGTCTAGAATAACTTTGTTACATCCCAATTCCGTTTTTGTTCCGATCACTCCATCCAAACACGAGATGGAGCCACTCCGTCCCCGAAACTAAGATTGCAACCAAATAAAGAACGGAGCGGCTCCGTCTTCAAAACGAGGGTTGGAGTCATCCCAACCCGGCGATCCCGCATCCAAACACACGGGAATAGAATAGAATAGAATTGAATTGAACAACGGTTGGTCATGTGGTGGCGTCCGGACACATGCCTGACCCACGTACGTATAAATTTGTTTCTTCTTCTTTGGTACAGTAAATACTAACCGGATGCAAAAGGACCTTTTTATATTCTTATTAGTACCAAGATAAACTAACGACAATTGTGTACCCCACTCGCAAAGGTGCTTCCATTCTTGCAATAGGCACTACTGGACGACATGGATGGACTGGAAGCTTGCTACTAGAGTAATCCTTGCAGTCGTAAACGTACAGTACTTGCATCATAACAGTGGACCGTCTGCCGCAGCTGAAACATGGAGGGAGGCCTTTTGGCGAAGCATCAACCAACGAAAGGACGGACGGCGAGCGTCCCCGCTGTTCAAACCGCCGTTCAAGGCATCTTTTTTCTTTCCGTTGCAACGGAAGTTGATGCAAAAGGCTGTCCCAATCCTGTCAGTGTCAGGCTCACGAAACCCCCGTCCCCAGTCCTGCCTGCAGTAGCTAGCTGCTCTACTCCATGGCCTACTGGTATGGAGTGGCTAGACTGCACAGGAACCCGACTCCAAATTCCACTATGCAAAAGAAGATTCCTCGTCACATCAAAACGCCAAGACACGTATCGGAAGCACGAAATGTAGGTAAAAAATAAACTAATTACACAGTTTAGATGTACATTACGAGGCGATTCTTTTGAGCTGGTACGCCATGGTAGGATAATATTTACCACTAACAAACGAAAACGTCTTAAAGTGTATGATGTGACATGCGTCTAAAATTTTGCAGACCAAATTTTTGGGTGTTAAACAGAGATAGCGAAGGCAGCAGGCTACTGGTGGAGCAAACACCCATGGTGGGGCTATCAGCTATACTGCCTACTGGTTCATCTTCTCTTGCTGGCGGCAATGGCCACTGCCTGGTGTTGTGTGTCTGCATGGTGGCTGTGTAGCTGTACGTATAGCCGCCATGTGGCTGGCCATGTGATCCAGCGAGTGGCCAGTCCTGGCAAAGGCAATGCCAATGGCAATGCATATGCGTGGGGCCCTCGGCCAGTCGTAGCTTCGGTTTGGTGGCTCCTACTGGTCCTATCCTAGTCCTAGGGGAGCTAGGGAAGAAGCCACATTCCCCCGCATGCGCGCCAGTGTCCTCTAGAGGCCCGGCCTCCTCTCTTTCCCCGCATTCCGTGCGCCGGCGCGTGCAGCGACCATCAGAGAAGGTGGGCCCCGCGCGCCGATTCAAGTGAACGGTGAACCTTTCTCCCTACCCGTCTCTCTCTTTTGTACGTACGTACACGCAGGACCAGATTTTACAACAAGGGACTGTCGAGTCATGCTCGTCTCCATCCTACAAACCCCGTGCGGCTGACTTTGAAATGAAACCGAACAGACACGCCACTCCGCGTGCACCGGCCAGGGACGGACCGACGAGACGAGAGGCATGGGCGCATCATCACCAGCCATGAGTCGGTGGTAAACGGATTTCTTCTCACACGCGCGCGCGGTCAAGCCACGACACGACAAAGCCGATCCAGCTTGCCACCACGTACTAGTACGGATGAGTACTTGCACTCAAATTTAAAACTAAACCGTCCGTGCCGTCTCACTCGCTCGCACGCCGGGACCGGGATGGGGCGGACGCAGTGGCCGGCTGGGCGTCGGACGGCGGACCGGAAGGGAGAAGAAAGGCAAAAGGGAGGTCGAGACGCGACGGAGGAGCCGAAACATGTCGTGTCGTGCGCGGCAGCCAGCCAGCCAGCGCCGCAGCCTCTGGACCCGGCCGGAAAGCCGAGCCAGGACCGGGACCGCCGGACCGGGATCCAACAAAGGTGTAGTATCGGGGACGGAAGCGGACGACGCGCGCGGACCCGACACGATGGCCGCCGGGCCGCCACACATAACAACTCAGCAGCCGCCCCAAGCGGCTGGAGCTTGCCGTGTCCGTGTGTGCGCTTTGCCTGCCGAATCCAAGCAAGCGCACCCGCACGGGCTGATCTCTGCTCGCTTCGGAATGTTCTCGCCGGCTGCCCGTAGGACGGGACGACAGGCGACGCTTATTATAACCATGCCTCTGTCCGGCGGTCGCCCCCTGGTTTGTTGGCGATGGCATCCCCCCTCGCTCCGGCAGCGGCGGGAAGCTGCCGGCCGGCGCTGGAAGCCGGTGGGGGATCGAGGGGCCGTCACCCGGACACGACCGCATGGCCACGACCGCCATCATGGCATCGCATCGATCATGTCGTGACAATTGCTTTCAGAGTGTCCACCGCCACTCTCCCTACTACAAAAGCAAGCCTGTTGCCCCTCGCTCACTATCTCGGTCATCGGCATCGTATATATAAACACACAACGAGTCGACCAGCCCGGGGCATTGGCAGTTTGGCACTGGCACGGCGCGTTGCCCCCTGCCAGACAGCACAACCAGCCAGCGCCACAGGTCCAGGTCCAGCAGCAAGAGCAGGCGGCGGCGAGGAGGGATTTGAGATTTTCGGCGGCACAATTACGGGGGAAAATCCTCGCGAAAACTCAAAACCCGGCGCGCAACTGAGCTGGCGGAGTCCAACTGCCGGCGTGGCAGCCCCGCCCGATAAATCCCAACAAGGCAGGCAGCACTGCAGCATCAGGCGTGGTCGCAAGAAAGAGACAAAAAAAAATCCAGGGGGAAAGGAAAGGAAAATCAATCACAAACGAACGCCCGCGGCGGTCTCGTCATAGGGCGGCTGATTCGGATCGGGCACTGCCTACATGACCACCCTCCTCGCCAATAGGATCACTACGCTCGTGCGCGCTCCTCCCAATCCCATGGCCGCCGTCGCCGCCGCTGCCGCCGCCGCCGTCGCCGGAGGGGAGGGAGGCCATTGCACCGGACCTTCCCGACGCCGACGCCAGAGGAGGAGGAGCAGCGCGCGTGCCGCAGCAGGGGATCCTCCTCCTCCTGCTCGTCGTCTTCCTCCTCGGCGCCCGCCCGGGGTACGGGGATGGTGGTGATCGTCGGCGCCACGGGCACCGGGAAGACCAAGCTGTCCATCGACGCGGCGGAGGCGGTCGGCGGGGAGGTGGTGAACGCCGATAAGATCCAGCTCTACGCCGGCCTCGACGTCACCACCAACAAGGTGACCCCCCGCGGAGCGCCGCGGCGTACCGCACCATCTCCTCGGCGCCATCCGCCCCCGACGCCGGCGCGCTCCCGCCAACGACGTTCCGTTCCGTCGGAGCCGCCACGGCCGCCTCGATCGCCGCCAGAGGCCGCGTCCCCATCGTCGCCGGTGGGTCCAACTCCCTCATCCACGCCCTCCTCGCCGACCGCTTCGACGCCGCTGGCGCCGCCGACCCGTTCTCCTCCTCGTCGTCGTCGTCGTCGTCGTACAGGCCCGCGCTCCGCTTCCCGTGCTGCCTCCTCTGGGTCCACGTCGACGACGCGCTCCTCGCGGAGTACCTGGACCGGCGCGTGGACGACATGGTGGACGGCGGCATGGTGGAGAGCTCCGCGACTACTTCGCCACGACCACCGCCGCGGAGCGCGCCGCGCACGCCGCCGGGCTTGGCAGGGCCATCGGCGTGCCCGAGCTGGGCGCCTTCTTCGCGGGCCGTACCACCTTCCGCGCCGCGATCGACGACATCAAAGGCCAACACGCGGGACCTGGCGGCCAAGCAGGTGTCCAAGATCCGGCGCATGGCCCACGCCTGGGGCTGGCCCATCCAACGGCTCGACGCGTCCGCCACCGTCCGCGCACGCCTCCAGGGCGCGGGCCCCGCCGCGAGTCGGCGTGCTGGGAGCGCGACGTGCGCGGGGCCAGGCCTCGCCGCCATCCGGAGCTTCCTGCTGGAGATGGACGGCGACAGCATCATCACCAATGGCAATGGCGCTGCTGCCGCTGCTACTGCTGAGATGGAGGGTGCGATGCTGCGACGTGGTGGGGTGAGCTCGCTTGCTCGGGTCCGTCCGTCCTTGTGGCACTTTCCTGGCGGAGCTATTCGCCAATCGCCATTCGCTCTCGTTCGTTACGGCGCAAAAAGAGAGATGCTGCGGGGCTTTTGGATTCGAGTCGAGGGTTTAGGCCGCCGATTTTGCAGCCCGGCGGCGCCCCCTCCTGCCGCTGACCGGTGGGGTCCGGCGAAGGGCACAGGGACGAGAGACGAGACGAGAGGGAGGAGAAAAGAAAGAGCATCAGGCTTCTTGTTATTTAGTGTTATTATTGTTAGTGTAGGCAGAGAGAGATAAGCATTTGCAGAGCAGGAGAGAAGAGGCTGTGAATTCTTTGTTGTTGCAGATGGAGAGGAGGGTTTCTTTTCGTCTTTTTTTTTTTTTTTTCCTTTTTGGTTCGTCCGTTTGCTAACTGCACCACTCACTCATTGTATGTACTACTAATCCACCACTAGACAACAGTTTCAAATTTTGAAATATACTTATCCAGTACAGCTGAGCCTGCTTCATTTCATCTTTTCGCCGCTGGCTGCCTGGTTCTTTGGCTTATCGCCCAGCGGGTACAAGAAGATATTTTCTCCTCACAAAGATCGCCACGTGGCCGTCTTTTCTCTCACAAAGTCGACTAGGCACCAGCCGAACAGTTGTCCTGTTCCCAGAGCGCTGGCATTCTCTCCTGCATTTCATTTCGCCATGAGCAAGCATGGAGGGGTTTGCGTCACTCGGCGGCTCACCTGCTCCATTCTATCTAATCTAATCTAGTAGTGCAATCTGCTTGTGCTGAGTTTAAAATTTACAATGGAAAGAAAGGTGCCAAATGCCATGATGGATGGATGATGGTTTGGCAGGCGGTTAAAAAAGAAAGTAATCGCTGGTGCCACGGCAGGAGGGATGATTGGGATGGTAATCCTGCCATGCTTAGTGTGTGATTTGCTGCTGATCAGGGGAGTTGGGCGTGTGAGTTGGTGCCTGGTGTTCTTGCTGTTGCCAGCTAGGAAAACAGCGGGGCCGTTCGACTCCAGCTTCCTTGCTTCCTACTACTACTACTGCCGCTTCTTTTTCTTCTTTTTGTTTTCTTGCAGTTTTCGCGTTGTCTCTACGCACGCATGCCTTCGATGGGATTCAAACAAAACACAGCGAATGCGGTGAGCCAGTGACGTTCTCTTATTAGTTTCTCGAATGAAAAGCAGAACTCAGTAAAATGATGATGAATTTAGAGGCAACCCTGTTTCGTTGGTTCGTTGTTTGCCGTTCTCGTGTCCTGCTTGCCACAGTCTGTTGTCTCATGCTGCTTCGTGAGATTCATGCCTTTGCATTTTGGATTGCCATGGAATCTCATCATGCCACCCCACAAGAATCTTTCCTATTCCAAGTGTTTTTTTTCCTTTTTGGTTTTTCAAAGTTTAGTGCTCGAACACGGCACAATCTGCATAGTGATATTGGGCCCAATCTGCATCGTTTATGTACGTTGTCGTTGGACCCGTGACTTTAAAAATCCATTCTCTTACTTTTCTAAAAAAAAAAAAAAAAACAGAACATTGGAAGCTCATGAATTTCACAATAATTGTATAGTGAAAAGTTATAACATTTCAAATATGGCCTGAGAAAGTTCTACATTCGAAAGAAGGAAGAATGCTTAGACTATTCTGGTCATTTTGATGTGGCTTCGTACCACTACCGTACCGTTGATGGTTCATGCGTAGCAATTGGCATTAGCATGCATATAAAGCACACCCGACATAGAGACATGAACCTGTTTTTACTAGCAAAATATACTCTGAAGTTGTAATGGGATGTATAACCCAATTTGGGGTGCTCATGCCAGTAATAATAAGGTACTCTCTTATAAATTATAAGTCGCTTGGATTTTTTTGTTTATCCATTTTGCTTTGTATCTAAACATATATTATTATCTAAATGTGTATCATAATGGATGCACCAAAAGCTAAAGCAATTTATAGTTTGGAACGAAGGGAGTGGTTATTTAAATTTACAGAATTTAATTGGACTTAGTTCAACCTTAAATCAGGCGAAATCTAAAACCCATAATAAATGTTAGTGCAATAAAAGGATTAATGTCATATGGGAACATGTCATGAGGTGACTATTGTAGTATCTATATAATATGTTGTGGGTTATGAAAGATACAAAGTGAGACACACGACCGCGCCTGCGTCATGAGGGCACTCACAGTGCAGACTCTATCATAGAGTCTAAGCTTATTTATTATTACTTTCATATGTGTTGCTTTTTTGATGATATGGCACCGATGTGCCAAGTATATTTATGGGAAAAAAAAACCAAGAATCCAAGTCTTATACTCCAAGTCCACAATACCTAAGATAATGAATGGTCTTAGACTCTATGATAGAGTCCGCATTGTAAGAATGCCCTCGACGCTAACAGGCTCGAGAAGCCAAGTGGACATGAATGGTGCTATCCCAAGAAAGATTTGCAGCTCCTAACTCAAAGTGGAAAATACGATAGTGAGGAACATGGACAGATGGGATATAGAAACATGACATAGAATAAAAAAGAATTCTCACATTTGAAACATGGTTTAGAAAATTCTTAATATGGAAACAGGCTTAGACTGTTGTCATGACATGAAAGTTGTAAGTATAGAAGAAAGAAGAATCCAAGAATGTTTAGACTGTTCTCATCAGATGAAAGTTCTACGTGTGGAAGGGTGGCTTAGATTGTTGTCGTCATGTTGACGTGGCTGCGTACCCAACTGTTGATATAGTTTATGTTGGCACTGGTTTTCAAATAAAGGTAGACATTGGCACTAGCATGTACGTAGTAGCTATTAGAAAGAAGATCGAGCTCTGTTTTCACTAGCAAATATACTCATGCATGTTATAACGGGAGAAAAAGGTTGGTTAAATACACTCTAGCGAATATCCTTTGTCGATATTTCATAATGAATCCATACAATAAAAAATAAATTTCTCGCATACCAGACATTGTTTAAGAAAGTTCCACCTATGGAAGAATGAAGGACGCTTAGACTGTTCTAATTAATCATGTGAAAGTTGTAGGTACAGAGGAAGGCTAGAGTGCTTAGACTATTTTCATGGCGTGAAAATTCTAGGTGTGGAAGAAGGAAGAATGCTCATACTGTTCTCGTCACGTTGACGTGGCTGCGTACCACAACTCCTTTGGTGGTGCTTCTAGAACTGTGCCTACCAAACAGGGTCGAGGGCCTCCGCTCCATCAGTTATGAACGTTTTATTGTTTTTATTTATTTAGTATCTGCCATAGTACGTAAGAAGTTTTTCATATCAAACGGTCCCGTGGCTTTCCTCCTCGACGCCGGCGGCGCAAAACCGCGCATTCGAATGCCACAAAAACTGTTATTATGAATGTTTTGTGTACCCTGCTCTCAGCTCAGGGTGTGGCAGCAGTACTGGCAGAGTAGCAGCGCCAAGTGCACGTCCGGCGCCGGCAGAGGATAGGACTGCACTGAGCCATGGCAGCTCCCCCCTCTTTCAGCAACTGGAGTGCAAAATGATGTTTGCCGGAGAAATGACAGTACTGTACTCCGTACTACTATGATCGTAGAGTAAAAATGTACTACTAGTGCTCTACTAGTACCTCCTCCAACTGTACTACTAGACCAAGGTCCCAGTGGACGGCGCACGCTGCACGCAGCTTTGACCAGGGAGCGGAGAAGAGAAGCTGCTGGAGCAAGGACGCACGCCTGCCAGCACGCGTGGTGAAACTGCAGAGGGCCAAGCCCCAACAGGCAACAGGCCAGCATTTGAAATACAGTACTACAGTAACTAGGAGCTCCATCTCCATATCGTGTCGTGCTGCAGCACACAGCACTTAACTGAAGTTCGTAGTAGAACGCTTTCGGTGATGAAAGCGCATTGGAGGGGAGCAGACCGACCAAACTCGTCGGACGGACAACCACCATGTAACAGTACAGTTTGGCCGCTTCGGAACTGGCCGGGCACCACCACGCCAATCGCCACTCGTAACGTGTAGTACTCGGTGTCGGAGCCAGAGTCTGCCCACAATCATGCGTCCTCGGTTCTGCCCGGCCGCCTCTTCCATCGGTTTGATAGTTTGAGCAACTAAGGGGTGTTTGGTTGGTGCCGAGGCTCGCCATGCCAAACCTGCGGCCGCCACACGGACTTGGCTGCATGCCTTCGTCTAAAATTAGGCGGCGCCACAACGCATGCGGTAGCTGATGGCCGTAAACCAAACAGGCACTGCTTCATTAATTTACGGACTAGTAGTCGTGCTGCAGTTTTTACCCAGGAAAATAATCTCTCTGTTGTGCTGGGCCATGAATCTGACAGAGTTGAGTATTCTGTCAGCAGCAGAAACTAGGGCTCAGCCACTAGGAAGGTCCTGATCATCATGAGTCAGGGCCTCAGCGTAACGGTCTAGCTAAATGTAGTTTAAATGGCTAAAATTTATAAACTTTTTTGATTTCTCTCCATCACATCACATTAAATACACCAAAAGACGCCATGTTTGGATATTGTTTGTAGATAAAAAAATAACTAATTACACAGCTTTGGGGATGATTGATCAGTGGCAGACGATTCTTTTCCCACCAACTAAACACATGGTAGGAGAGTTATTTATCACTAACAAAGAAGCAGACTAGCTAGCTCAGCCACGAAGGTCCCGGATCATCAATTTTCAGCAATCTAAACAAAAGGCCCCGATCTGAGTGATCGGGCATGACCGGACATGCACATATTTATTTTTATATTTTCTTGGCAATGCAAATAAATATGCATTGGATACTGAACGAGCCACGTCAGGGTAATGTTGGTCACGAATACTAGTCCATACTGTATTTCGGAAGTTGAGTAAACGCAATGCTATGTCACATGTATTTAATTCTTCACTCAAGACACTTTATAAATGCCAAAAAAGAAAAACATGAATTCTATCATATTAAGAGCAAGAGAGCGAATTTATTTAAACTTTTTAGCAAATACCTCAAACTATTATCAATAGCATTGTATTTTATCAATTTTCTTTATCAAAATATTTTTATAATAACACATTTACCTTGTGATTGCAGTAAGCTCTAATGGATATCCGATACAAGTATCTGAACTAGCTTTTTTTTTTTTTTTTTGAGAATTATCTGAACTAGCTACCCGGTTGGGCTATCTGAACTTGGTGAAACTTTGGATCAAGACTACCCTAGCCTAATGGCAAGAACATTGTTAACATACGGATTTGCCAAAAAAAAAAAAAAAAAAGGTTACATGGTGGGCCACAAATGTTAAGACGGGTTGGGCTATCTCGGCCCAATCGTCGACCACCTCCCCACGTTCCGTCTCCCTCGCAACGCATTCCTCTCGTCCATTATGAACGAAATCGTCTGCAGTCAGGCTGTTCGATGGCGTCGTGCAGTCGGTCATTCTCAGACGATGGATGCGGATCGGATGGCTCCAACAAGCTTCTATGGGCTCCAACAAGCTTCGGCCCTATGGCAAGCTTCCTCACCTGCAAGGAAAAAGGGCCTCGGCCCAATAAGAGCAACAAGAGTACGTGCTCTCCAAAACCAAACAAAAAGTCTATTGCATATTACATCCAAACCTGGGCCTCGTTCAGTTGGCTAAACGGCTAACTCTTTTTTTTTTTTTGCCTCCCTTATCTCCAAAACCAAACAAACACCTCCCTCGTCTATCCAAACCGTGCATATTACATCCAAACCTGGTTTGCACTCTGGTTTTCGCACAGCTGGCGCCATATCAGCTGTGGGCCCCATGCTGACTCAGCAACCAAAAGAAAAGAAAAGACGCCGCTCACGCATCCCAGTTGGGCCGCGTTGCCGACGCCTGATCGCCGCCGTCTGGCCACGCCGCCATGGAGAGGAGGAGAAGCTGGAGCCCGGTCGTGCAGCTGCTGGTCAAGCACTAACGTTGGGTCCGCCGCAGAGACTTCCATGAAGCAGCCGGATCGTCATCCTCCTTCCCCAGAGCCAGGCCGGCGGCTGCAGGGGCATTGTGCGAGGCCAGGCGGTGAGGTGCGCCCGCAGGGTGGGGGTGGCGGCGTGAAGCCCACCGCCAGGTCCGGCGGTCGCCGGTGGGGGCGGCCCAGCCGTGCGGCTGCAAAGAGAGCGGCAGCGGGCGACGACGCAGCCGGCGTGTTGGTGTCGATCGCCTGTACGCGTTCGATGTCTGCCTGCCCGTTGCTACCGTGCGTGCTGCCCTGCTTGCATGCCTCTGGGCTCTGGCTACATGATGCCGGTGCTGCCGCTCCGCCTAACCTCAGTACCTTTTGCCTGCTATACGCTGCGTCGGTGCGTTCCTCTCTACTCGGGCTGCGGCCATGCGTACCGACGACCGCCTGTTCCAGGCCGCCTTAGCGCAGGTCAAGCACGCAGCTGCTCAGCAATGCAATCGCCTCTTAATAAAACCAACATTAACGGCGCGGGCGGCGACGAGCTGCCGCCATGCGTGACGGCATCGTCGTGGTGCAGCGCAAGGACCCCAACCAGAAAACGAGCTTCTCCTTGCACGGCTGCGTGGTGGATGCCAAGTACCCGACGATGATGAGAAAGGTATTTTTTTTTTTTCGAGAACACGCCTTGACGCGTTTTTTCATTAAGAAGAAATAAGTTTTTAAGACATGAACAGGGGACGGCAACCCGCGGTTACCGAAGCCCACCCAACAACAACACGCACGAGGGAGAAAGGTATTTATGTATTTTGGGTTTTATTTTCAAGAGGAAAAAGAAAGTATATGATATAAGCACGGCGTCGTGATGATGTCACCAAGGTAACAAGGCAGTCACACAGCTCACCGTGGCCCAGCTTGCCCTCCGCTCGGGCTCTTCGTGCTGCTGAACTTGGCGTCAAATTAGACCTCTGGCGACACTGACCCGTCGTCCGCTGCGGATGCACTCGTTGCATCGGCGAGGCAGAACCCGCTGCCACCGCGGTGTCGAGTACGAGAAAAGCCGCCACGACCGTCTCGGCAGGGAGCACAGAGGGTGGCACGGCGGCCTGCATGCATATCCTGTCCGCTCCGCCCCAGTGGCCACCGTCCCCGGCCATCCACCCCGCTTGTGACAGCGGCCCCGGCGGTCGCCCACTCGCCCTCCTCCCTGCTCGGCGGCGGCCCCAGCGGCTGCCCGCCTCCGCGCGATGTCTCTGTTGCGCCGCCGCCGCCGGGCCACCTCCCCCGCTCGCGAAGGCTCTGTATGGGCCTCGTACCGCCTTCGTTAGACCATGGAGTTAAGAGGGAGGGGAGGGAGATGACAGAGATGAGATGACGCATAGAGAAGGGGAGGGAGAGATATGAGATGGATATGTGATGATGTGGCATGGTGACAAGGCGCCACGTAGGTCAAAACCAGGGTTAAAACTGCCGAGGGAGTAAAAGTGAGTGGTATTAAAAGTTGAGGGAGGGTTTTTATACGGTTTTGCGGTTGAGGGACGAAAATCGAACTTTGCCGATAGTTAGGGGATGTAAATAGGACTTGTTCCCCGGCGAAACGAAGAGCAACAGGATCTTCATTTTAATTTGTTCCTATGCGTTAGATTGCAAAGTGGCCCTTTTCTCTCCTCTCCAATCTTACCCAGATTATAAGGGTTGGTTCTAATTTGGTTGTTTTTGTCTTGTACGTTCTATTTCCAAAATAAAATGTGCATATTTTAGATGGAAGATTGAAGGAGACATCAACTTGCGCATATTGAAATCGAATCTGTATATATTTGGCATGGAAGAAAAAAAGTTTGTAATGTGATGAATCTTTCTTGTTCTCCACAAAATTAGATAGATTTTGTTTCCTTTCCCACCAAATTAAATACCCATGCGAGCAGGAACTGATGATTTTCCATCTTTCTAGTAGCTTTTGGTATTTTGGTTGAAGTGTAAAGTTGTTGAATCTAGTAACAGCTAGTTCTGGAGAACAGCTTTTAGCATTTTGGTTGAACCGTATAGTTCGGCACAACTGCAAGCCTCTGAACTTGCACAAAAGTCACATATTCTTCTGAACATGTCTCTGCAATTGCAAAAAGAGTACAATTTATTCCATAATGCAGCAAAATGTCTCTGCAATTGCAAGGAGTACAATTTTCCCCTGGTTTCCTATACAGAATATATTTGCACAAAGCTGCTAATTCATGCACAAAATTGCTATTTTTCTCCAATACAGCGCTTACACAGTTGTTGTGGATTACAAACACAAGTGCTAAAACTCAGATGGGTGCCGCTGAACAACCAGTTAGAGGGGGTCATGCATCTCAAGTCGATCCCCATAGCGTCAGCTTGTGCAACAAAGGGGCTCCACCATGTCTGCAATGGAGGGGAGCGTGGATATCTCACCGGCCACGACTGAGCACCACTGGAATGGAGGGGATCGGCTCCAGGACGGAGGCGGAGGACGAGCAAGCGCGGTGGCCTGTGCGCGAGCGGCGCGCCGACGGCCGGCGAGCGCCCGGCCAGTGAGTGCGTCCAGCTGGTGCGAGCGGACAAGGCCGGCGCGAGCGGTAGCAGCGGCGGCCGAGCTGGGCGAGTGCGGCGGCGGTGGCTGCCGGCCAGCGGGCAAGGGAAGGGAAAGGAGAGGCTTGTCCCTGTGTTTTGGGCTGTGTGGGCTGGAATGGGCCGCTCAAACTGGCCTGCTAATATAGGAATTTGATGAGGCTGTCGTCGGATCCACATCCATTGGCTGAGAAGGACCGACTGCACTGCGCCGTCGAACGGACCGACTGCAGACGATTTCGTTCCTCCATTCTAGGCCGCCGCCGCCTCACCGCCGACAGTGCCTCCGAGCCTCCGTCTTCCCAGATCGCGTCCTATTTGGTCTTCCGGCGCCGCCCTGCGCCAGGTGCCTAGACCTTCGCCGGCGAAGAGCGCCGACCAGGTATTCCTTCCCACCCCCTTCTCTTCCCCGTTTGCTGCGCAGAGCCGAGCTCCCAAACTCTAATCTCAAGCCATTTGGCTATTTGATTGATGCCTACTAGCTTATCCTAATTCCATTCTTCTTGGGTCTGATGAAGTAGGAGACTGAGGAAGATGGCCATGTTCTCATCCGCGCGCCTTGTCCTCCGCCGAGCTGCTGCCTCTCTTGGGGCGGGCCTCTGCCATGCCGCGGAGGATCCCTTCTCGCGAAGGCTCCTCCATGGGCAGCTCCTCCCACGGTCCTTTGCCTCCGATGCATTCGGACACAACAGGGTATCTCCATCTCATTCCAACTCTCTTGATTGATTTCATTCTCGATCTATTAGGTTAACTTAGGAGACCATGCATCTAGCCCCAGGCAAACGGGCTTGTGTCATGTTTATGATTCATATCAGACTCTTTTTAAGACCTTATAAATGCTATTTTATTATCTAGCATGTTTTTGAAGGCACGCTGTGTGCACTCAACGATCGTTTAACTGCAGCCTGTTGTTACCCAAAAACCATTGGTAACAACTCTGGTTTTGTGATTAACAGAAGACGTATTATTAGCATATTGTCTAGTTGATAAATACCCACATCATACCGTACATGAAAATGTGAGGGTTTAGCTTGGATTCTATAGGACTCATTTGACCAAATAAGGTGCCACTTTCAGACACTACTAATTAAATATATATTCACATCTAACTACAAAGAGAAAACTGTGCAAATTAGTGAGGTGGAGATATCCAAGTTACCAGGCTCTGCTGCCCTGCTGCCCTCAAGGCATTGTATGATCTCTAGTGGCTTTGTACCTGTCAAAAGCTCCATAAGAACTACTTCCAAAGCTCTATATACACCGTTTTTTTTTAAATCTGAATTGCAAGTCATTTTGGCTTTTGCTATGCACCTAGATATAGAAAAGCCTAAACGACTTATAATTTATAATGGAGGAAGTGTGTCACTTTTGCTAGGTTGGTTGTCCAGTCATTGCATACCTCCAGATGTTTTTAGATTGTGCACCATAAAATTCATGGCAATAAGTACAGTTCTTTAATCTGAATTCATGGGCTACAGGAAAAAGTGAGAGGCCATTTTATAATAAACAAGTTACATCGTTTATATAAAAATAAGTCTTGGCTAAAAGATGAGTAAATGACATTAAAAGTGAATGGCAATATTTGCTAACATGCAAGTTATCAGTCTTACAGTGTTGCATACTTCTGCAGCAAAACATAATCACTGATGATATTATACTTAGTAGCAACACCACAAAGATGATGGAAGGCCAGCATTATTGTGGAGAAACAAGAGAAGTGTCTGAGCTTCAGTCAGGAAGTACCTAGTTTCGATAGAACTCTTAGTAATTTCTAGAGTCTAAACAGTCTTTTCATATAACTTTTTCAGTGGAGAATGCACATGAAACCCGAAACATGAAAGGTGAGAGAGCTTACCTGAGACATATCCTTCATTGAGGATTTGTTCCGTGACAATGCAAAAGGAAACATGTTATTCTTACATATTTTACTAAACAAAAACTGTGGCAGATATTTAATTTTGGCAACCCACGTATAGTTGCATGACTGCATAAAGAAATAGTTAAATAGCTGCTGTTGAACAAGTAGCTGTAAGATATTTATGAGACAAAGAAAACAGCTGTTAATACAGGAACTTTGGTGTTTCAAAGATGGCCACAGTCAACAATGACCGTGATCCAGTAAGGTCACATTAAAAATTCTTGCAGGATCCAATCTAGAAGAACCAGCCGTAAGTTCATCAGCATCTGAATGAACACACTTGACTACTTGAGATAGCACCTAGATCTTTGTGTGAAGCCCTGGAACGAAATTATTCATTCTATTCGCAACAAAGTATAGACTTTGCGTAATTTTTATGAAAAACAATTTGGTTCCATTCTATTCACAACAACATATAAACTTGTCTGCCACTTTTGGTCAATTTCCTGATGCTACAGCTGTTGGTGATGGTATTGATTAATGTTCAATCCCTTGCAAAATATTAATATATCATATAGCTGTAGGTTTCTCATCTCGAACCTGCACAAGTGCTGATAAATATCTTGATCGTATCATGAAAAGTAACTAAAAGCTGTTGCATTGAAGCTTGAAATTTAGATGATAATATCAGGGAGTATACAATATGTTTTCACATGAGTTCTTAATTTTAGAAGTGTGTTGCTTTTATTTTCTTTACAGTCTGTAAAGAATGAAAAAATGTTTCCACTGTTTGTATATTTCCGTGCTGCTTGTTTTATCCACATGCTCTTACCTCATTTTTCATTCTCCATGTGGAACATTGCCTTGTAAACCATAGAATACTGAAATCACATTGCATCAATCACTGCTTATCAGAATTTTAACAGAATCCAATTTGTTTATCCAGCCTTTCCCACCACCTGGGTCTGGAATTGCAGATATGGATCCACGTCAGAATAACAGTTATAATTTTGTGCGTCAAGATCCTCGTGCTAACACACAGGTCAACTTCAACAACACAGATAATGGTGCAGCGATGTAAGTAGGCAAATGTGATTTAAATTCAACTACACATATATTTGTCTATTCCATGTTTTGTTGATTACTCATTTCCATATATTTGTCTATTCCATGTTTTGTTGATTACTCATTTCCACTTCATGCTGGCTTGACATAAAGGTCCAGGACAGCAACTGGAGAGAAACCTTTCAGCTTAAGGGAGGGCTTCCCATTCAGCTCAAGGGAGGGCTTCCCATTCAGCTCTTCGCGTGCCTTTAATTTGGACCGAGAACAGTATTCTAAGAAGAAGAGAGATTTTGTCCATGTCTTACTGAAGAGAAAAAAAAAGACCTTTGTAACTGTGACAGACTCTGACGGAATAAAAAACGGGGGCTCCGCTGGCTGTTTGGAGGACAGGAAAGGGCGATCCCGTCTCTCTCGGTATGCTTCTGAAGCAGTCGCAGAACATGTCGGACGATCCGCCAGGAAGATGGGTTTAAGCTCTATTGTCATGAAAGTGAAAGGGGCTGCTTTCTTCAAGAAGAAGAAGAAAGTGATCTTGAGCTTCAGAGAAGGTTTCCGGGTGAAAGAGTGAGAGATCAATCTCCTATCATGTACATCCACGATGTGACCCAACTTCCTCATAATGGATGCCGACTCCGCAAGCAGCGCCCGGTGTAGTTTCTGAGTGAACTGGAATTAGTGTTTTGTTGAGTTTAAAGAAAGAAGTGGGAAGTATGGAAGGTGATACCGAAACTTACTGTGATCGGTTTGCTGTTGGCCTAGTTGACTTAATAATATGAACATGTATTCTGTCTCTTGGATATGTGCTACTTGAGTCAGTAGTGATTTTTGGGCAAATCCACCCTGGTTTTTGTATGACATGAATTTTACTCGGTCATTGATTTTTTGACAATTCTGCAAGTTTTGTATTGGTGTAATAATGCTGTTAAGTTCTGAAATGTCTGCCTCGGTATGATGAGGCCTTGAATTGAGAGCTGGGTATGAGCCTCTCAAGGTTTGATCTAATTCTTACCCCTGATGACCTGAACATTTTCCTATCACTTTCCTTTTTCCAAAGATCATTGTTTGTTTTCCCTGTTATTACAATGTTCTTCACAGTAGATGCTCGCCTGATGACAGTCTCCCAGACCATAAGCATTTCCTGGTACCACCTGGAACCTGTTACTTTTTTTTTTTTTTAGCATAACCTGGAACCTGTTACTGGAAATGGCTGCAGGCCTGTGGGCGTCTGAGGTCTGTCGGGCCCATGAGATGTCGACAGGGGTCCTATCGGCCTTTGATCTGCCGATAGGGTGCTATATCCTTGGCGCTCACGAAAAGGGTGGCGGTGTTCACCTTTGCAGGTTCCTTGGCGCTCACGGAAAGGGTGGCGGTTTTCCCGTTTGCAGGTTCTTGACTGAGTGGTGATATAACAGAACAGGAAAGTTACCTCGTGGCCCAGAAGTTAGTACGAAAGAGAAACCCATCCATGGCCATGACCATCCAACTGAATGGGATGAGTGCTCAATCGACACATCATCTGTTTGTTTCCTTGTTTTTTCTGAACAAACGTCGGCACTTCATTTGTTGTGTGCACAGAAGATGCCATGAAATGGCTGATTTAACCACAGTTCACTACTTTAGGACCAACCTCGTCTTGCTCTGCAAGTTTTGTGTGCACAGAAGGCGTTCTCCGTTTTACACTGATAAAGGGTTCAACTCTGAATGGCACCAATGGCAGCAGAAGGAAATGGTCGATCAGCACGTGCAGACATACAGTGGACAAACACGTTTGTACACACACATGCCTGCTCGACTGCACGATTGGCAGCACAGTGCTGAAGCCATTGTACCCCGGAGCTCGGACAGTCATCCTCCCAAATCCTCTACTAGAGACAACGGAAGCGTCACATTCCCATGTCACCATCAGTAGGAAGACATTCAGCATCTGACGATTCACCCAGCGTCCAACGAGGATTGGGATCCTGGTCTCAATCTCAAGTACAAATACAATAAATAAAATATAATATATATAATCGTCATTGTAGAACCGAGACAATAGTCCTAAACAAAGAAAGCTCTACCTGCAACTTCTGAAAATCCAATGAATTGACTACAACATTGTATGTGTATATGCTTACATTATTATAATCTACCATCGACATAGCTTTACGTATGAAAAAACTACTCAGTTGCAATTGTGGCACCCACACCACACCGTTCTCGCTGACAGGAGGACCGAAAGTTCCTCAACGATGTCACTTTCCCGGATTTGTGAAGCTCCCAATGAATCAGAGTGCATAGATACTTCAAACATTTCGATCAAGTAGATATACATGCAGATAGTTTACCAGGTGCAGTGAGTCAGAAAAACACAAATCTGATCTGGATGTGTCATGCTGGTGGGGCGCACGGCTTAAACAAAACATTGTCAAGATTCATGGGCCACTGAAGAAGATTAACAAAGAAATGATAATGACTTTTACCTGAAAACAACTTCTAAACCCAATCAGGCACACCTTGACATTTCCCATGCACAGAAGATGCACATACAGTGGAGCTGTGAATGGACAGCTTGAACCTGAATTCTGCTTCTGCCAAAGGACCATGCTCAGTGGAATTCTCAAAGAACACAGAATACAGATTTGCTTGTCACACTAGAGCAGAAACTTCAGCTTGCTACCAAGGGAAACCAGACCGGTCAATCAGGTGCCGTGCACAGAAACATGCAGGGTTCTCATCCAAGTCAATTATGTGAACATACAGCATAATCAAGTGTAAAAATGCAAAGATAATATTATCAGATCAATATATCGTAAAGAAGCTCGGCTACATTCTCAGGACCAACACAGCAAAGCAGACAATGTGATCCAAATCCTCACAAAAAGAAGAAGAAGAGCTCATGAACCCAGGACATAAGGATTCCAGATATCCTACACCAACCAAAGCAGCCTTTTCGCATTAGAGATGTCCTCAAGTAAAAACGATATCCAAAGTTTCAATTCTGTATTAAATGCATTTGGCAAAGAAAGTGTTTTTTTTTTTTCTCAAGGAAGCATTGCGGGACTTCCTACTCACTTGTGTAAAGGCCATATATAACAGTTTCATGAATGGCTACTGAACATGGCACCTTCACCATATAGAGAAAAATACATGAAACAACAATGCTGTACAGGGCAAGCCGGCAAATGGTAAAATTATTACCATTATGAGCAAGAATGGAATGCACCAACTTTCTTATACATATGTCCACAATTGCATCAAAATGTCAACCATAAGTGAAAAGACACAAAATATATTAATAATAACTCCAAGAGAAGACTTTGTTCATATTACACTTGCAAAGATACAAGATGCATATAGGTTGCATGATAACCAAACAGATTTTAAATATAAAATAGAATTTTCACAGACAACGTTCCTTATATACCACTAAAAGTACTGTACCATCTGTTTCACGAGTAGAATGCATACTCTAGCAGTCTAGCAGAGTAGCACCAGAGCTGTCTTTCCTGTTGTCTGCAACTGTGGTTTTCATCAGTAAATCCAGAAAGCGAACATTCAGGAGAAATTTGAATGTGAGAAACAAAAATAACTCTCCACAGAAATTACCATTCCATTTAATCAACAGCTCACTTGGAGAAATTTGAATGAGAGAAACAAGAACATTTCATAGATTAGAACCATATACATACCACAACAACTTCTCATCACCTAATAAGGATATTAGTACCCAATCCTACCAGAACCATATCCCCAAACTCAACATCAGGCAAGGAAGCACAAGCATGACCCAGCGGCCCCATGATTAATTAACTTATATCATATAACAGGACTCCCTGCCCTGTACAGAATTAGCACTGGCAAATCTAACATTCCTCCTTCTAATCCGCAGGAACTAGACGAACCATGGGATGGCGATGTAAGCCATCGCTCCGAGAAAAGGAAAGCTGAAAACATCTGAAAAGCTCCTCCAATCTGCACCACCAGCTGCAGCACGCCACCGATCACTCACCTCTGCTGCGGCTGCAGAAGGAGAAAGAAAGGCAGATGAAGAAAAGAACCATCTTTGTGGGGAAAACGGAAGGGAAAAGAAGCAGGAGACCAAAACCGAATTCTTCCTACCTCATCGATCTTGTACGAGTCCAGATTGACGTCGGCGAGAGACAGCCCCGGGTACAGCATCTGCAATGAAACCAGACAGGGATTGAGCAACGGCGGCCGAAAAATTCGCGCACCAGACCAGAGCAGAACCTGGTAGAAGAAGGAAATCCTTACGTCGAGCTGGCGCTGCACGGCGCGCGGTCTCTTCTTGGGCCGTCGCGGCGGGCGGGTGCCACGGATGGCGGCGAAGTCCTCGGCGATCTCGTCCCTGGTGAGCGCGGCAGAGAAGGCGGCCCTCTTCCTGTGCTGCACGGCGGCCGACGCCGACGGCGGCAGCGGCGACGCGAGTGCGGCGGCGGCGGCTGCTTTCCACCCGGCGACACCGGCGGGGCCTTCCCGTCCGATCTCGACGCGAGCGGCGCGACGGTGGCGGAGCGGCGGGTGCGGAGGTTCCAGGGCCGCGGGGGCTGCGAGGCCCCCGCGGCGGCGCGGGGTGAGGACGACGCCTGGTGCGGCGGCTGCTGATGCTTCTTCGTCTCCTTGTCCGGTGACGGTGTCTGCGGCGGCGGTGGGGACGACGCCGGGCCGCCGTCGGGCTTGGAGCAGCGGAGGAGGCGGTGCGCGCCCCAGCTGAGCGTCGGGAAGGCGAAGCCGTGGAGGCGGGTGCGATTGGCGGGAGCCGGGGTCGTGGATGGGGATGGGGATGCCGTGGGGGGGAGCGGGCTTGGCAACCGTGGCGTGGTGGTGGTGGTCGGAGGCTCCGGCCATGAGGACCATGAGAGGAGAGGAGAGAGAGGAGAGGGAGGCGGGTGGGTGAAGGCAGGCAGGGGCGAGACAGGAAGGCAAGGAGGAGAGAGGGGGTGAGGTTTTCAAAAGGCAGCAGCGCAGAAGGGAAGGAGACGCCGAGGACGCCGAGGCCTCGCCCCCTCTCCTCTCCTCTGTTGAATTGGCGGATGGATGGGCGGTGGGGCGGTTTCTGGTGTCCCGCGGTTGGCTTGGGTGCTGTGGCGTGGCAGCGTGCGTCACCGCGTCGCCTGCCATGCCACGCACGAATCAAATCTGCAACGAGGGCACACCGCCAGGCGCCGGCACTGCGGTCAAGCTACCGTTTTCCAACAGCCCCAAGATGGCCTGTTCTTTGCCGAGTTTGTCGATCAATTCAGGGTACTTTTGCACAGCAATTATCGTGTACAGCATTATCGTGTTTTTGCTCCTTTAAGCCTTCAATTACAACTAACGATGCATCATCAATTTCAAAACCGGCTCAGCTTATGGAATACTTATAAGTAGTTCATGATAGGTTATTTTCAGATTTTGTTTCTCCTTCACGAAAACGAACAACTGACTTATTTCCGTTAAAACGGTAGTAAGTTTCCTATGGTATTCATCGCCAATGGAAAAAAAAAAGTGAATGATGATGTATTTGAAGGACACGTGAAAAAGGAAAAAGATAATAAATTGTATGTTGGTAACATAGTGTGACATGACGTCAATTCCGAGATTCCACGAAAGTGACTCACGTTGTGGAGTGGGGTTTTTGCGCTTACGTTTTCTTTGCCACCAACATACAAGCTACAAAAGATGGACGTTTGGGTTAAGGCTTAATGAGAGCCAAAGCTACAACAAATGCAAAGCACTGATCATGGTATTACATTTTGATGTGACAATGTCTACCGTAGAAGCTACGGATCTTACGGGAGCGTTACTACAACAAAATGTGATAGTTCATCTTGACACATGTATAGAGATAGGCTAAAGTCGTCATTGCGGCGCATGTATATAACGAATGCACACAACGCCGACTACGTGATTTCATTTTTGTTTTTCCTTCACCGTAATAATAATAATGTGCAATAGTCACTAACCAATTAGTTAAATCGGTTAACACCACCTAAATAAAACCAAATAAACCACCAAAGAAAAATCGAGTTTTCACCGAACAGATAAGGAAAAACGAATACTCGACTTCTTTCCGTTGAAACGGTTGTAAGTTTTCCAATGGTATTCATCGACAATGGATAAAAAGGGGTGAATGATGATATATTTGAAGGATACGTGGAAGGAAAACATAATATTTTGTATGTTGGTAAAATAGTGTAACATGACGCCACACATTGTATGCATTCCAAGATTTCGTGAAAGAAACTCATGTTGTGGAGTGGGGTTTTGTGCTTACGTTTTCTTTGCCGCCAACATACAAGCTACGAAAGCTTGACGTTTGGGTTAAAAGACAATGATAGCCAGAGCTACAACGAATGAAAAGCACCGAGCACGTGATTACATTTTGACGTGACAATGTCACCGTCAAAGCTACCAAACTTCCGGGAGCGTTACTATAACAAAATGTGATAGTTCATCTCGACACATGTATGGTGATAAATCAAAGTCGTCATTGCGGCGCTACAACAAACGCACAATGCCCCATTTTGGCATGGCAACATCCACATTACACATATATCGGTCTTCTAGAAGCGTTACTATGACAAAATGTGACGGTTCATCTCTAACATGCATAGCCAACGATAGGACAAATACACCATCCCGATGCTACAAGGAACACACAACATTGAGCATTTGAAGCGTTACTATGACAAAACGTGATAGTTCACCTCAGCACATGTATTGCGATGGAGCAAAACTGTCATTGTGAAGCTAGAACAAACCCGCAACGTCAAGCACTCAATTTTATCTTCATCCGGAAGCGTTACTTTAACAAAACATGACGGTTCATCTCGACACATGTATCGCGATAGAGCAAAGGTGTCATCATGTATATCCATAGAGGCGAGAGAAAAGGCACAAATTAACCAAAAAAAGCCTTGATTTGATGAACAATACATGTCTCATGTCCAAGTCATATTGTAAAACCGTTTTTTCCATTCATCTCCTCTTCGAGACGAAACCTTGTCAAAAGAAAGAGGAATCCGATGGAGACGCATTCAAAGACGGCAAATACTCCCAAGTGAAAATGAGTGAAAATGGGGGCAAACCGGTTGGGGGCAAGGTTGGGGGGCAAGGTATTTGCCCAACCGACAACCACAGCCATCGGATCAGAATCCAACGCTCTCCGTGCCTCGCGTCACCACAATGACAGTCGCCGCCTGTGGACCAGGAGCAGCAAGCGAGCCGCACTCGCCTATAAACTCCAGAGGCCGGCCCGGCCCCACACACAAGGCCCCAATCCCCCAACCCAAGAAGAGGAGGAAACCGCGCGGCGGGCGCGGCGCGGCGTCTGCTCGTCGTCCTCGTCGCAGCCTTGCAGGGGTTTCTCCTCCTAATCCGATCGGCGAAGCGGCTTCTTTGTAGCGAGCGAGGAGAGGAATCGAGCGGCGCCACCGGACTCGAGAGCTCCTCCGTCCATATATAGGCGAGCACATGCAATTGCGAGCCTAGTTGCTGTTGGAGCTCTCTCTCTGCCTTCTTCTTCTGCCCCTGCCCCCGCGCGCATTTGCCGCCTCTCTAATCCCTTCTACCCGCGCAATGGAGTCCTCGCCGGCAGCGGCCGCCTCGTCGCGGCCCAGGGACTCGCTCCTCTTCGGCAACTTCGACCTCCCCGCCAGCTGGGGGGTGTCGCAAGCCCATGGCCTTCTGCCGTGACCCGGACACGGACACGGACGACGCCCCCGCCGCGGCCGCCACCACCGAGGGTGGAAAGGACAGCGGGCCCCGATCGCCGGAGATAGCGACGGCGCAGCAGGCGCCTGTGGCGGGGATGAGGCCCATCACCATCAGCACCAGCAGGAACCTGCTCCCCGACGGAGGCAGTGGAACCTGCGGGTGCGGACGTCGTGGCGGGACTACAGAGCGGAGGACGCGCGGCCGGCCAGGAAGCTCTGGAGCACGGACGCCGCCGCCGGCGGGAGCCGCGGGTTCTCGGTGGCGCTGACGCGGCAGGAGATCGACGCCGACTTCGTCGCGATCACCGGACGTAAGGCGCCGCGCAGGCCCAGGAAGCGCACCAAGAGCGTCCAGCGCAAAATCGAGGTGCGTTGCTCAGCAATGCAGATCTTCTCGATTGGTTTTCTTAGCCGCGATCGCAGAATCTTTCATCGGAGTTCCGTTCGTTCGTTCATTCGTTGGTTAGTTGGTTGGTTACTGATCGTACGTGCTTCCTCCTCTTCTGCCGCAGACGCTCTGGCCGGGGAGTTCGCTGACGGAGGTGAACCGCGACCGCTACAAGGTGAACGAGGTACGCCTGGAAATCTCTAATTTCGGCCGGAATCTGTTGTTTGGGAGGGAGGTTTGATTTGCGACGCCGATTGATTCGACTTGCAGAAAGGATTCTGAGCCGGGTTCGTTAAGCACAAAAAGGAGAGAGGGATTTCCAACCGAGGAGCTTGATCGAGTAATGGCTGGCTGGCTCATCAGTGTTGCTAAGAATCAGTGTCTGCTAAGAGGAGAGGAGAGGAGATTTAGGGCTAACTGGTTCCTCTTGTCGGTAATCATGCGATTGATGATCGTGTAAACCCTAACAGTATTCATGTTGGTTGGTTGGTTGGGTTCTTCAAGTGAATGGAATATGGATCGCTTACCGATTTCCATCAGATTTTTTTTTGTTTGTTTGTTGTGTTGTCGATCCTTGATCGATGCCAGTCTTGCAGGAGAAGAAGCACGAACCTCTGATTTGTTTCGACGAGAAATGCAGTTGCAGATCTTCGTCTTTCATTTCAAACACATTTAAACAAAGCAGGTTAAAAAAAAAGAACTGCCGATTATTATTAATAAATTAAAGAACAACATTGATCATTTGGGAGCCATGGAAGTGTCTGTTCTGCCTGTGACATCAAGATGACGGCCGGAACTGACTGATGGACACAGAATAAAGTGCTGCTGTGAGCTCTGATGGACATCAAGATCAAAACCGTGATGCAGTGCAGAAGGTAATCGACTGAAATCAATGCGGAAGATTACGCGAGACCCACAAGTGATTGAAAGATATAAACGCAAGTACAGAACAGGACACTGTTTATCTCTCCCGCATTTCTCGTAAGCTTGCCATTGTTGTGGTTAGCTTCACTCCGATCGACCTGCTTCAATCAAGATAATAAAAAATAAGAAAAAAGTACGAACTGTATGCTGATCATTCCAATTTCCAGTCTTCCAGATCAAAGGGACAGCAAAGCCCAATTTGCGATGGTTCGTTCTTGTACTAACAAAGTTGGACCAATCGCATTTGACTCTACGAGTGGTTCATCAGGATCGCGTGCTGGGAACTGAACTGAGTTCAGCTGGCGCCCCCGAAACGGGGGAAAAAATAAAAGAAATCAGTTCCCAAATAGGAGTAGAGTAATAAAGGGAAGATGTGTGACGCTCGCTAGGCCAGCATGATTTCCCAATCATTATTCCTGTGTACTGGAATGTTTGTTTCTGTCAGCAGTCATTGCTGAAAGCGACCCCCATAAACAATGCTAGAATCAGAACGATCATGCTCAACCATTAGTGCAGCGCAATCTTTTCACAGTTTCACCCTAAAATTCTACTCTAGGATATTTTTTACAGTTTCTTTTTTGGGTGTGTTTAGCACCTCAACTTTCTCTCCAAATTTCACTATATAAAAAAGATTCTCCGTCACATTAAAATTTGACGAAATGTGGGTAAAAAAATAAACTAATTACACAGTTTAGATGTACAAGGCGATTCTTTTGGCCTGGTTACGTCATGGTAGGATAATATTTACCACTAACAAACGAAACGTCTTGGCTGATCGACGATGTGACATTCCTCCAAAATTTTGCACCAAATTTTGGGATCTAAACACACCCTTTGAAAAAAAAAATACCGAACAGATATGGCAATTGTTCCGTACTGATCCCACTCACCCCGGTGTGCTTTCAACTGAAGCGGTGAAAAGGCAGAGGACTTGACGATACTCATACACGAGTCAACGTGTGTAACAGTAATATTTTATTTGTGCATTCAGCTATGCCGTGCACACAAGAAGCAATCACATCACTAGTGCTCCTCCGGTACAGTGCAGCGGCTACTATTAGCGACTAGTTTATGATATCTTTCTCCCGCAGCATCGCTCCCGACTGCCTGCCGGTGTGTCTGGCAATTGCACTTGCCTTGCCGACCTCGCTGGGGCCTTTCTGAATGCTGTTTCTGAATGCTTCTTGCCATTTTTTTTTTGCTCATCTCACTGCAGCTGATATGACTAATGAAGAGCTCCAACATCTTCATATCACTTGACCCAATTTGTCCACATGATTTTGCAATGTGTATTATATTATGTTTCCTCAAAAAAAAAATGTGTGTTGTATTTATTAAATTCCGCCCTTTTTAAATGGGAAGCATGTGTTCTCTTGGACGAGACGATGAGTACTATCCTCCTCTTACCTGTCATGGCGTTGAGGACAGCAGAATAATCATCCTACCTGTCCATGTACAAATAGATCCTGCTTGCAATCAAACTATTAGTAGTACTAATATATATTATTCTTCTTCAGTTAGTTGCTAGCCTGTGATCACCCATGATCCTCCTCGTGCTACGCTGGGTGCTCAATATACAATTCCCACAAGCTTTTCGATCAGTTTTCAAAGACCTCCTAAAGATCCTAAATAATTTTTTTAAAACCAAAATGGCACTCAAAAAGCTTATTATTTGTATATCGATTTTAGTTCAAAGTTCGCCAATTGGACGGACGAAGTGTTTCTGTTTATTATCGGTGTTGTATTTTTCTGCACACACGTTTCCTAAATAGGCCAAATATAACAGTGTACAGCAAAACATCATACGTGTGAAATTTGCAATCTCTGTTTGACTCAAAATTCATATTTCTTCACACCCCGTAAATCTCTGTTCAAACATGCATCTGTCTGTAAAGTACATGTCCTTTCTATTCCACAATCTTATCACCTTTCTTGCACGTGTTGTTGGCCCCCAAATCTGTTAATCTGTTAAAAAAGAGGCAAAGTCCCGGACGGTATCCATTGAATTGGTTGACCTTTTCACGAGAGCCACGCACCAGTCGTCGAGTCGTTCGTAATATTCTGTGATCAGAAACGCAACAGCGCCACTTCTACTTTTGTTATATTTGTTTAATCCTTTTTTTTTTGGAATGGAAATTAGTACAGAAACCAAGTGATCGGTAGCCTCCTTGATCGCTCGTTCTTTGCTCACACTTTGTCAAGCCGACCAAGGTCAAATATGTCCATTTACGTGGCAACACGATGCCACAGCAATAGACCACGCGAGTATATGACTGGAGACTAGTATATTTTTTTTTTTTTTCGTACAGATACAGAATCAAAACGTTGCTATGGAGTAAAATTCATGAGAAAATCGTTTACATTTTGTCGTTCGTTCCCCATATGCGAGTATCACCAAAATTAGTAGAGTATATGCTTCACGTGCCAATCCAGCATTTAGTTAGCGTGACCATTTCATATTTTTCTAGTACAGTATTCAATCTGTCTAAAAACAAAAAAGAATAGGCAACTTTAGGTTTAGGACATGTCAAAATTTCGAAGTTTGATTTGACAAGTTTATATGGAACCATATATATTTATATCTCTACAATAAACGTTAGTTTTTTTTTTTTGTAATTTTCAGTCAAATTGGAAACTCGGAAAACAAGATTCCCAAAATTTTTTAGCACAGGGAGCAGTAAGTGTTAAACTGTTAATGAAGAGCAAGTGACTGGACAACCGCTGCCGATCAAGGTAACAGTAAGACGACAGGCAAGAAAAAAAGCAAAAAGCTGCAAAAGCGCCATCAGCTGACCAGTAAATATTACGCACGCGAGTCGCGAGTAATTAGCTTTTGGTGAGCGGCGCGCGGCAGGGCAGGCAAGAATAGGAAGCGGAGCGCACGCAGCCGCGGCAGGACAGACCGCAGGGGCCGGACCGCCGGTGGGGACAGCGCCGAGCCGCGAACGACCCCGCCGCCGAGCCGGGCTGCCGGCCGGCCGTCCGCCAGTCCACCGCTGCGGCGGCGAAAGACCAGGTCCATGAACTCAGGGACGACGGGCCGTCGCCGTGCTGTGCTTCCCTCTCCGTCTCCTGACCCGCGGGCCCCGCACCGGAAGCGTCCCACTCCCACCACCACGTTCCGTACGAGGACCCGTGCACGAGGTGCATGGACGCTCCCGCTCCCTGCAGCGTGGGCCCCGCCCCCTCGCCCTCACGGACGCTGCCACACGCACACCGGCTTCCGCCTCCCGCCCCTGGTGGTCGCGCTCGCGCAACAGACTGGCCTCCGTCCAATTCCTTTCCGTCGCCAGCCCCTGCGTCACCGGCCGCTCTACGCTGACGGATACTGACACGTGGGGCAGGTTAAACTAGGGACCCACGAGTCAGTGGATAACAGGCGGCGAGGCAGTTGTTGGTCCTCTTCCTCTAGGGCCGAAACCTCCGAGGGACGGGCGAGTCCTTCCTGGAGAATTACCAGGCTGCCCCTCGCGACACCACCAGGCTCCCGTAACAAAACGCGACGCGAGGGAGCCGACCGACCCCACCCGGCTGTGGTCTCAAAACCTTCTCTCCTCCTACTCCTACCCCTCACCTCACGCTCGCTCTCGCCGCCTCGTCGCTCGTCGTCGGCGCACGCACGCACCCGACCCGACCAACCGCAACCGCCGCGAGCCGGGTTGACGGCCATGGCGGCCACGGCAGATCCGAGGGCGAAGCCTCCGGTAGCGGCGCCGCACCACCTTGCGGAGCCGTGGGCGCATCAGGCGGCCGCCTCACCAGCCGCCGCCCACCGCAGCATGCCCGTCGTAGCCGCGGGAGGCTGTGGCGCCCGCGATCGCCGCCGGTCGTCGTCGTCGTCCCACCGCCGGGTCCGGGACGACGACGACAAGGCGTACGACGGTGGGATCGAGGCGCTCCGTGCCAAGCTCATGGGCCACCTGCGCGACGCCGCGGACCGGCTCCGCGCTCCCAAGCCTAGCAGCAGCAGCAGCAGGAGCACCACCACCGCCTCGCTGCTGTCACCTGCTCCTCGCCCTCCGCCGCCCACCAAGCCTACTACTACCTTCAGCCCACCACGGCCGCCGCCGCGCCGGGACGGACTCCGAGCCCGAGCCGGAGCTAAGGGCGCCGCCTCCACCTCCGCCTCCGCAAGCGGACGACGCTGCCGCTGTGACCGCGACCGCGAGGCCGTGGAACCTGCGGGAGCGCACGCGTCGCCGCCCCTTGGCCGCCCGGTCGTGGGCCGCGTCGCCGACCCCGCCGCCTCCTCCGTCGTCGTCGTCGTCGTCGCGGAGGCGGCGCAAGCGCGCCCGTTCTCCGTGTCTCTGACGGCTGAGGAGATCGAGGAGGATATCTACTCGCTGACCGGCGCACGGCCCCGGCGGCGGCCTCGGAAGCGGCCGCGCGCCGTGCAGCGGCATGTCGATGTAAGCCGATGATTTCCCCGAACTACCCCTCACACACACCCCGTCCGTCCGAACCACTCTAATTAATTTCTACTTTATTCAATTCCGCATCTTATTTTATGATTTTCTATTTATCCCCTCGATACGCTTTAAGCTTCCTTATTATCAGTAATATTATTTATAAATAAATAAATATTCTAAGCTGACATAATTGTTGTGTTGTGTGCAAGAATAATAATCCTGCAAATCCAAAACCACTAACACCAATCGTTTGTTTGGCTTGTGCAGTCGCTGTTCCCGGGGCTGTGGCTGACCGAGATCACCGCCGACGCGTACCGAGTGCCGGACGAGTAGCTCCACGACTCCAGCTCCTGCTTCTGCGGTTCTGTCCCAGCCGGCCAGCCGGCGCCGCCTGAGTTCCGAAGCTCCAACGACTCCAAGGCGGCGGCGGCGCGGCAGCAGCCTCTGCTCCGACTCCGAGCCATCGTCCATCGAGCCAGCCAGCCAACCAACAACCACGTCGCGTCGCAGTCGCGTCTCACCCTCCTCCCGACCTCACAGCTCCTCCGGTCCATCGAGCGAGCCAGCTGGTAGGTCCGCCATGTCGTATGCCCTATGAGTTTTTTTTTTTCCTTCCTTCCCCCCCACGCCGGCCCTCGTGACGAGCTTCGTCTCCCCACCTCTGCTTGCTGCCTTCTTGCCTCTAGCTAGTGTGGTCTGTACAGTGGCGTGCTT
Organism: Hyparrhenia diplandra; assembly: GCA_015847255.1. Lineage (NCBI taxonomy): Eukaryota > Viridiplantae > Streptophyta > Magnoliopsida > Poales > Poaceae > Hyparrhenia > Hyparrhenia diplandra. The sequence goes on from JADLZK010003607.1 coordinate 92,493, forward strand.
GTGATTACAACTAGTGCTAATGCATTATCTATCAGCTCTTCCATTACCTGATGATCATCCTGATGACTGCATGCTACTTATTCTGTGTGCCGTTGAATGTTCGTCACCGTTATCGTGCAGTGCCGCCGCCGCCACTGCGTGTCAGCGCGTGCCTGTTCCGATCCATTTTCCGAGTACACTGCCACAGCCAGCCAGCAGGTGGCAAGCCTGAAAAGGGCCGTGGCTGGTATTTCATCTGGTCCTGGTGCTTTCTTGGGGGGTACCAACAATGGTCGGTCGGTCGGTCGGTCGTCGAGACGGATCGATAAGATCTAGTAGAGGGAGTCGAGTGGCTGCTCATGGCTGGGCAGGTAGTGTTCGGATTCTTTTTGGACCCTCTCGTTCTCGTCTCGTCTCTCCGCCTTTCCGGCGCTGGGGTTGACGCCGGCCCGCCGCCGCACCACCAGTCCACCACCAGCACTGGGGGTCGATCGGGGGCATGACTGCTGGTGCAGTGCCGCGCCGCCTATCATGCTGGGACTGGGAGTGGGAGGTACTCGTAGCCGGATAGATTAGCTCGCGCTCGCGCCTGCAGTCGCCACAAACGGAAAGGGGCCTGCAACTTTTCGGGTCCTCTTTCCGACCCAATCATCGTCACCATCCA
>JADLZK010003608.1:0-128478 GCA_015847255.1 Hyparrhenia diplandra
GGAGCACACCAATATATCTAGATCTGCAATTGCGGCTGGCGAGTCTATATAGACGACTAAGCAAGAGACCTTAACTAAACTAACTCCACAAATCATGTCTTTTAGGTGGGGGGCGTTGTTCAGCCACACCTAGAAAACAAATTTGTAGAGGCGGCTGACAATTTCACCCACCCCTACCAAACCTACCTCTAAAAATCATAGATTCTAGGGGCGCTGCCCACCTGTCTCTATAAATATGTTTTATAGGGGCAGATGATGGTATTACTAACCATCGCTGGCAATGGGTTTATTTCTAGGGGTGGCTGATGATATCGGGTGCCTCTACTACTACATTTATAGAGGTAGTTAGCTTATTGGGGCCTGAGCACGGACACTATAAAGGTGGCTGATAAGTGAGACACCACAACTATACAAGATAGGCTTCTACACAAATCAATTCTGTAGTAGTGACAAACATGGGCTCAACAATGGGTGGATCTACTATGTGGCTCCCTTCCTAGCGAGGGCTACAAATGAGAGCAGGAGGAAGAGGATGGGCAAGAGGCAGCGCGAGGAGGAAGATGATGGACAAGCTAGGAGGAACCGAAGGCCTCAAATGACACAGGGTCTCAATTCCTTCGAGAGTACAAGATTATTGCTATACTATAGAGGCTGCTCTGGTTTAGGAGCTGCTTTTGTTGGGGTAGATACAAACAAAAGTATTAGGAGCACCCAAATTAGAATTGGTTTGCAAATTTGAATGCTACGCTGAGGCACCCAAACAAAAGTAGTAGAAGCACCCAAATCGCCAAAATCCACCGGGCTCGGCGGACCTGATGAGAAGATGTAGATCCGCCATTAATTGTATGCAAACATTATTAAGATGTACTGCATGTCTTCTGTGAATATACAGTTACATCATGTACATCATCCCAAAATAAAGTGGCATCGTCTCTCTCTCAGCTGCAAACGGCATGTTGGGACGGACAGGAGGTACGTACGACGAAACATTGGACATTACAGCTTGCATGGAAGGGACGTAAGGTTGTTTCGTGAGAAAACGTCCTTTGTTAGTGGCGATCGAGACTGGCCGGGGAAGAAACGGGACGGCCTCATCACGCCCTCACCGCCTTGTCCCTGCCGTGCACAGATCAGGTGTGGGCCCAGCATGCAATGGTGGCCCCACAAACTTTTGGAGAGGGCTCCGCCGGTAGGGCCAGCGTACATGCTGTTGGCCTGGTCGAGACGAGGGAGCCAGAGATCACGCAGGCTACAGGGAGGAGGAACAGTGTTTCACAGATGACTTCGTCTGCAGCTGCATGAATCATGCGCTAGCTGAACAATTGCATACTCCGTATATCGCAGCTATAGGACTGTACTTAGCGCAACCATCTCAAAAAAAAAAATAGGGAGCTATAAATTATGAGGTTACAAACTTTTCAATATGAAACTTTAATCTGGAGACCGATTTATATATGCAAAAGGCTGCATTCCCATGCATAGAAGCCACCGAACGATGTGGGTGAAATAGTTGAGAGGAAGTACATTATATATCCTGTATGATTCGATGTTGTTTGGAGGTCGTGGTGATGGTAAAAAATCAGGATTGGCAAATTTTGCATGGTGGGTAGATTTCTTCACAAAAAGAAGATTACAACATATAAGAATGTGGAGAACCCGATGGGAGGAGGACAATTTCCGTGGAGTCTCAAAGAATGCTGACTGTCAAGAAATAGAAAGAAACATAATTCATTGTCTTGCATTGCATTTGCTGAATTTTGTGGACAACATGAGCTAAACGGACATATATAATACGAGACATGGATTATAGAGAGGTGCTACATCGTGCATGATGCCCAAGGGAATGGGCAATTGGAATTTGTGATGGTTTTGGTAATACTCCCTCCATCCAAAAATGATTCTTGTTCGGGCGATGACCAAGGAAGGTCAATTACAGCCGCATTCTTCATTTAATCTCTGCTCCATGATATTTAATTGATTATTAACACGCATCCAACGGACCCTCTCTCGACCGTGCATGCAGGCATGCAAGGTGAGTAGCAAATGGGAAGGCAGTGGCGTAGTATCCAAGGAGTGACGCGCATGCAAGACACCCGCAATATCCTAAGATGACGGAGATTATTGGAAAAAAATTTTTTGCTAAAACGACGGAGATTTTTGGATGGAGGGAGTATATAGTTAGAAGATACCCTACGCTGCGTTACTGTAGGGAGACTGAAAAAATTGGAATAAAATTAAGCAGAGGTGAGTGGAAAACTTCCACTAACATTTTAGTGGTATGATATGGCTATTAGTGGAAGATGATGTGGATGGCATGCATGTTGAGATAGAACTTATACTAATAGAGAGAGAAGTTGGCTGGTTTAAAGAGGAAGGAGGTGAACGGTCCAATAGTCATATCATAAAAGCATTTATTCCATTATATTTGCAGATTATTTATAAGTGTATAAAAAGAGACAGGATCGAGGTGGCTCGGTGGAGGTCAGTTTATTTCGGTTTGATGTAGTGATGCTACTTGCCTGTTCGCGAGCATTCAGCAGTAGAAGCTACTGAAGAGGAACAGAGATTCAAAAAAAGGCCAAACGGTCAATATATATATATAAACCCGGATGCTGAAGAAAAGGCATATCAACAAGGGGCTCAACTCATATATACCAGCATTGCAAGACTGTAAACTGTAATGACATGATAGAATCACGTGCACAGGGATTAGGTTGCGGGCAGCTTTCAACAAGGGGCGCGCGCGAGATGGGGATCTATGCATGATGGCCTTATGATTCGATCGAGCTCTAAAAGGGTGGACGCCCCCTTCACCACTGTTTGCCCATCTTCTCTCACTGTCCTGTCTTTTGTCTCTCGCAACTTCTGTAGGAAGGAATCCATAGCTCTCGCTGTGTGTCTCGCATGCATGGACCATGCATGTCTCCATGGCCATGGCCCAGAGTACTCACCTGCTCCTATGAGCTCTCTCTCTCACACACACACAGAGACCACAAGGCTCCCTTTTGACCCGAGATTTGTAGCGTCAGTTTGGACCTTGAACCTCTCTCTCTCGTTTGAGATCTGTCCGCCTGTCCATGGCAATTTGTACGTACACTACGTACATGTGTGTTTGTCTGGAATTATTTGTGGGCGGACAAAACGGTCTCCCACCAGCCACCTTATGTGAACTGGTCCTGCATTTGTTGCTTTCTCTACTGTTAACACATAACAAAGTATTGGACACAGGGATATACATACATACACCAGGACTACAGTTCACATTTTGGCGTGGACAAATTGTACAGCAAAGTCCCAAGTGACCTGGATTTGAATCCTAGACGTGCTCGCATTGTGCATTTATTTTACAAATTGACACTACTACACAAATCTTTTTACAGCCGACTCCAATTATTTATTTTTTTACGGAATCAGTGGGGGGAACCCCCCCCACACACACACACACACACACCTGATCTTTATTCATTGATAATCAAAAGTACTTTTATAAGCACACAAGCTGTGCAAAGGAGCTATCAAAGCTCAAAAGAAAAGCAAAATACATTAACGGATATTCTCTAACCACTGTTTTTAGGGGCCCGCACGGCTAGGTTTGGTCTTGATACAAATCAAGCCAACTTGTTCCTCGAAGTGGATCATCCACGTAGCACAGGAGCATGGCTTGTTTTCAAAAATGAGATCATTTCTGGAATTCCAAATTGACCAACAAGCGCTATCAAAATTTCCCTGAAAATTGCAGAGCCAAAATCCAATATGGACTGAATTACCATATCAAGTGGTGGAAGATTCAGATGATTCCAATTCGACTCCAGCACCCCCGACTAAAAGGGCATTCGAAGAATAGGTGAACCAAAGTTTCTTCCATGTTTGAATTACAGATCGCACAAGCATAACGGGGTAAAAACATGTTTTTCCTCAACAGATTTCTTGTGTTGACCCTGACTCCAATTATTTCTAGAGACGGAACACGAAGAAGCCACCTCTAACTTGGACAAATAGCATGTAGGTCACGAAGTACCCTAGCAGAAAGCAATTTTAGGGGGTGGTTCTGTTAAGAAAATCACTCTTAAAAATATATCTATTGTCAGATGGTTCTATTACATTAACTACCTCTGAAAATGTGGTTTTCATCAGGGTCGGTCTTATTGGCCGACTCTACAAATCCGATGTTTCTACGAGGCAGTTAGATTTCTTAATCTTAATAGAAACAAGCATAAAAAAATTTTCAGGTCCAATCCTCTTAGTGAATGGAACCGCCCCTAAAACTGACTTCTTATAAAGCCTTCTTTTTCCTTGTGACAACTATATGCATATCACTTCACTGGGATCTTACTTGGAGGCGAAACTGTTGTAGAGTAGAGATGGGGGAGATTATGCATTTTGAAACATTTTGGCTTTAAGAGGTAAGATTATGCCATCCAAATGTATTTTTAAAACCCTACTGATACATTCATTTTGATTAATTATGCTTCCCATAAGAGAGACACGATTGTTAATTTTTGATTTTGTGAATAATCTTGGCTATTTTTTTTTTGCCCAAGTTACTTGTATGGCACTACTATGATATCACTAACGCCATGCAGAGACCTCTAGAAGCCATCATCTCGGACAACAATGCCCAAGAGGCCCACTAAGGATGAATTGGAGCTCAAGGAGAAGGGTCCCAAGGTGGAGAATCACCGTGCCATCACCATCTATTCGAGGGATGTGTATAGTGAGGAGTATACCAACTCCTACACACCCCCGACACACACCTTCACGAAGAACCACAAGATCATTGGCGGTAGGCCAGGGAAAGGCAAGGTGTTCGTCCCTCCACTCACTTTTGAGGAGCGAAAGAGTCTTTGAGAGCCACTGCACTCCACAAGGTACTCTAAGACGATCCGGCGAGGCGTTTCGAAGACGAAGATCGTGTCGATGCAAAAATGAAGTGTCTCGCCAAAGCCATAGGGAGGGAGGACCTCCTCCTTCCACCATCTCCTTATGCATCTTAGGCCCCTTTTCATAATAACTTAGGCACTTACGTATATATTTCACTTATTTTATTATTTCATCAACGCATATGATTAGTTAATAATTTTTGGTTCTGCTAGTGTATTGCCACCAACAGAACCCTTGCACTTGGTGTATGCCTTTTTTTTCTTGATTCAGTACGCACTGTGAACCAAGTGGTAGTGGGGGAGGGGGTGGAATGACCCCACAATATCATCATGCAAGCATTCTAGACACACCTCAGCAATGTTCTCGGCACAACACGCGTCTGCACGACAAATTCAGGTCCCATGACTACTTTTTGGCGTCGGGAGATGGCCAAACAAACCACATCTCCAAAAAGTGATAACCATGTCTCAAGGGAATAAGCTAGAGAGGGTGCTCATACCAAATAAAAGAGCATTATACCACATCTTCAATAGTTTGTATACCAAATAAAAGAGCATTATATCCCCATGTATCATGATTCACACATTTGCATATCTTGATTTAGGTCTATTTCTCCTTGAATCCTTGTTTTGACTATACAAACTATGCAACCTTGCTTGAGCTCCACATAAGCCTGATAAATGTAGGATGAAACAAAAGAAGGCAACCTCATGCTACACCTTGGTAAGTAATCATACACCTTTTGAGTGATTCGAGGGTGTTATTTGAGGAGTAACAGTGGACATCATGGTTTCTTTTGAAAAACTCATGAAAAACTCTAAAATTAGAAGTCTAAGATATATTTTTTAAAACTGGTACCATATTCTACGTAGAGGTGTGAGCTAATGATCTGCCCAACAGGCCTTATATTCGTCCTACAGTCGCTACATGCTACTAAGCATTAGAGCGCAGCACTATCAACCCATATTAGAGATGACCGAGGGTCACGCACCTAGGGAGGCTATTGTCGCCCAACGTGGAGGCAGCCCCTTGCCCCCTAGGCCCAAATTCGGTGATGCCCTGGATTTGGCTTCTCAGATGCTCGGTGCCTAGGCTAGCAAGGTGGCCTTGACGTTTGTCACGCAGGATGACGGCTGCTCCACAGAAGGACCTTCCATCGCCGGATCGGGGGATGTGGCCGATGCTCCTATTTGGCTCCTCGTCGTCGTCTACTTGGTTTGGCCTCTTCCCGCATACATAGGAAATCTGGGTGAAAACCCTGTCTAGATTGTTGCTTAGGCCAGCGACGATGGCGCACCTTGCGTCATTTCCCCCGTGTAGCCATTGTACGCCTGTTGGGCAACTCTCGTGACAAAATCCCTAACGAGTGTGGTGCTGAAATAATCGATGGTGGCGCCCGTAGGCATCACTTCCCTTCTTGAAGGCATCGATGCAAGCACGCCTACTTGTGGCTTAACTCTACACCTTGTGTTCTCTCGGGTCGCTCTCCCACCCTATCTTGTTATTGTGAGTGCCTACCTTGCTCTTTGCTCCCCTCCTGGGCGACTCTGGCCCTAGTGGTTGGTCGTTGCCGATGTTTTGACGAGTGTCATCCTCCGGCGTCTCTGCTCCGTCAACACTTTCCTTGATTGGTTAAAAAATAATCTAGGTGGTGTTTCCACCGCTGCAGCCATTCCCCTCCAAGTTTTCCTCCCCATCGATGGCGTTGGACGGTGGTACACGGTGGTACGTGGGCCTAGTTGTGCTGGAGGATGTCCTCATCAGCTTGAAGAGTGGTCTCCGTGTCCGGCAATCCTGTGTATGCGTGTTCGACACCACTCTTAGCCTCCATTTCATTGTTGGTCCTCAGAGGGAGGGCAGCAGTGAAGCGGCGTAGCTATGAGTGGTGCAGGGCACAAGGGCGAAACCAACAAGTATATAGTTCGGCGGTGGCTCAAATCGACGATCCATTGGTGACTTTCGGCTTGGTCTAAGATTACCCTAGCTGTTGTCTTGTGCTGTGATTTACGTTTTGTGATCTTGTAATCCCCCATTCCTACTGTGTTGTAAAACTATTTGCCTTTGTCAATTTCCGTGTACCGGCTTGCTGGCATCAATGGAATGAATTCATGTGGGGCTCTCACCCCTCCGTTGTTGTCTTGAAAAAAAGTCAGTAGAGATTAAAAGAACAGAGGCAGCACGTTAGCAGCGAAGGCCGCACGTTCGCACGTAGTTTGTGGTGATAATATATTTATATTGCAAATAATCAGCAGTCCGTCCATCCATGATTTGATCATATCAGGGACTGACAATTTGGCAGCACATCGACGTGGTAAGGCACAATTTGATGCAACAAGGGAATAAAAAGAAGAATAAAAGAACATTATATGTTACACCCAGAATCGCAGTTATGCCGGCATATGCAAACACCAGCTGACTTCCATCACACGCAAAACCTTTTCTCATCACAGTTTAGTGTTGTTTGCTTCTACCAACGAAACAAACGCTGCAGGCACAATTCAAAGGCAATGTTAGTTTGATGAAATGAGATAATGAAACTCGCGGTAGCGCAGGAATCATATATAGTTTCAGAGAACATAAATCAAGTGTGAAGTGTCTTCAATCCAGATTGATTTGCATGTAAATTATGGTCAAGTGAAAAACGTTGTTTTGTATTCAGGAAAACTCATCACAGCTGTAAGTGCTTTGGGCTCAAAATGCTATGTCATGAGATTTGATTACCTTGCTTCTCTTCTTCTTTTTATTCTCAATGTATGCAACGATCTCCATTTGACGCTCGAGAGTCTCCTGCAAGGTCTGCAAAAACTCAAGCCAAAGCAAGTTTGTAAACAGGTTAGTTAGTTCACAAATATGCTGTAATCATATACTTCGTAGAGTTTCAGGGTTATTGTTTTTGATACAGAAAGTTACGAAACTAACATAATAACTAAAATTAGTAATTACATAGTATGTGGTTATGGTGTGGTAAAACATGGTTTTCCAGCAAGGTGCAGATGATACCTTCTTTGTAGCTGCAAGCTCTTCTTCCAGTGCACTAACGCGGGTGACAGCAGCCTGCAGAATCTCCTCCTTATCAACAGGCATTGATCCAGGTTTTGTCAGGAGTGCGATGACCTTCTCCTCAAGCTCGGCGAGGCGCTTTGCAGAGACGGCATCCTTCACATCCTCTTCTGATAGCTTGGATCGCTGCCGCTCTTGTATTTTTGATTTACTTTCTGAGAGGGTAGCAGGCTTGGCTCCACCTATGGCAGCACCAAGTACCTTCGCAGGCATGTTGCGTGAGTCACACGGACCATCGCTGCAATGCTCATCATAAGTGCTATGATGCCAGCATAGAGTGGGGGCTTGGATCCATCAGAGGCATTTATAATAGCTGATAAAGAATAATGTTTAGTCAGTCTCTCAGTGAAAGGAAACTGGGAGTATCACTAATTTGTCAAAAGTTTCTTCATTCATAAACTTGTAGTGGTGGTGCTAACCTTTGGTGATGGCAAGCTTCTCATCTGGTGGTGTTCCCTGGCTCTTGCAGATAGCGTCTATGGCCTTTTCAACCATTGGGACATCACAAGAATAGGGTGATCCAGGGCTCTGAAACAGTTCACCAGAAATAAAAAAATGAGTACGTCGCAAGTGTTAGGATTATTGAGATTAAGTTGAGTTCTCAGCTAGCAATCCGTTTAAGTTGGATGTTGAGGTTCAACACCAAGTTTCTAACTATAAACTTTGCACTATTAATGTCTTTGTTCATTATCCAATGATCAACAATCATAACAAGAATGACTTACAGGAAGTAAAGTGGGGATAAGATCCTCGTGAACAGGTGATAACTGAGGATGTTCAATTAGGCTGCGGCAAATTTTCTGTGGCTGAGAACGCTGACCATCTCCAGCTAGTTGTGTTTCCCCATCAAATAAAGCTTGTTTCTTCATTTAAAAAACATTAAAAAAGATAGGAATAAATACAACCATTGCAAACATGAAAGTTGTTTTCTTTGTCTTTCCGTACCTTAGGATACATGTCATCTTCACAAATCATTTTCTCCTGAGCCTCAAAAGAGGCCGTACTGAGTGATCCACACCTCCCAGCACCACTTTGAACCATCTTCATATCAAAGTGACGTTAGGAATATTGAGTTAGTGCCTTCTTAAAAACTTCGTGATTTATATCCAAGGCGACAAAGTTGAGGTCAAATGACCAGACTAGACAAGTCCTCACCTTCATGATTTCAGGATCCTTCCAAGGGCCTTTGTCAGCCTTCATGCAACCACCTTCACACTGGCAAGTTCCACCAAAAAATTTCTGGCAACTCACTGAATAATAGAAACGTGTATATTTCAGTGGGCAAATGTTCCATAGAAGTTAGTTGTCGAGTTCAGTAGAGCTAATAACTATAAATTAGAGAACTGGTTTCCTACCTAGCATCAATCACCTCAAGAAGCTTGCTCTGATACTTGTTACCCAGAACCTGTAGAAATATGAGGACGATGTTCTAATTGAGTACTGGAATCATAGCTAAAGAACAAAACTAAAAAAGATGAAAAAAAATACATGAATCTTTGCAGTGGTCTTTGGGTCAAGAAAGCTCTTCACTGTGCCCCATAGAAGCCGGAATCCCTGGCCTGCATTAATGATGAACATCCGGCACAAGGTCTAGCACCAAAAGAGAAGATAACTGGCATGGTAAGAACATTATTGTTTACAAAATTCAGATAAAATGTCTAAATACAAAACACATATCAAAGGGACTACCTCTGGATAGTTATCACCATCAATCTTCTGAAGCATACCAATGAGGTCCCTTGCAGCTTTGCTGAATTGCTTCATCCCCTGAAAATGTGTCTTTGGTTACTCATTGAAAAATTGAAACCGCTGAGTAGTGACCAATTTGTAAATACATACATACCACTCCTTGCACATCAAGAATTGTTGTGCTCTGATCAATATGGCGCTTCGCAGCGATTGAGCAAGCAGGGAACTTGACAGAAAAGTTCTTCTCGAATTCCTTGACATGGTTCTTGACAAAGCGATCCATTGTAGTGACCTGCATTAGCCTATTCACATCGATCTGTCCAAGCCGTTCAATGTAGACAGGCCTGCCTTCCTTATCAACCCCATGGTAACCTTGAGGGTAGCATTCTGCAACCTTGTCAGCTTCTTCGAATTCGAATTCCTAAGATTGCATTAGAGAAAAGAAAAATGTTAGAAAAGTTTATGAACAAGTAGCCTGTAAATATTGATGATGGAAATTAAGTTGATTTTAGCAAACTCTGGTAGCTATAGTTACCTCGAGAATGGAATCTGCGCCAAACTCCTTTCTCCACTTGAGCATATCAGACCACATTTGCTTTGCCTTCTCGATATCAAACTTCCTTGCCTTCAGAAATCTTCATCATTCCAAGTTTCAGCAATGCTGCCACACATGAAAATGCAACCATACAATAATTACTACATCACACACCTTAGCATCATGTGGTAGTCATCATGCTGTGATGGTAGGAGCTCTTCAAGTACAAGAAGCTGGCGGAAGGCATCCACAGCCTGCACCTCCTCAGGTTCACGGTCATCCAAAATTGAGACGGACATGACCTTGCTGCTCTTCCTCCCCCCTCTTCATGGAATGCCTAAACTTCTGTGAGGCGCTTAAAGCCTTCTTTTTCAGAGATGCGATCACGGCTTTCTTTTCATCCTCTGAGTATTCCACATTGGATTTTCTCTTCTCGTCATAGTGTCCATCTAAGGCTGCAGATAACATTTCTAGATAAGTCAATTCTGTGAAGTTTCAATTTTAGGGATTAAATTTGAATTGTAAGGATTATGTTGAATTGTCCCTGATTGGGCAAGCAAAGGAAAAGTGTGTTAGTGCAACTTTTCAATAAAACCCCACTGTGTACTCATGCAGACATTACAGGAATATCACAAGTTTTTATTTTATTTTTTGATGAGGACAAAGGAAAGAAAGTGCTGTTGCAAGATAAGTATTATCTATCTCAGTCAACAATATAATAGTTACGACATTTAATTACATCCATACTCACCAGAGCTCAGATGGTGTTCATGAGATCCTGATAGGACTTCTGCCATTATTGCCCTATCGGACCTGAGAAAAGAAAGAAGAGATGGTATTGAGTTCCACGCGCCGACAAGGTTAACCGGAAAGATTAAAGTGATGGGAAAAATGGACAATTAACTTATACTTGAATAAGTCTGAATAAAAACTTAAAAAACACCATCACCATTGCACCAATCAAATGCTATGCTATCACACATGATCAATTTTTGAGGAATAATGTGCTGAATATTTCAATGTGGTAATAATACAGCAGATATAATCTGATTCGATGCCAAGTGGTAGGATTAGAAGGGTGACTTTTCTTTTTTGTGTGCAGTTAGATAACTAGTTTGTTTTCAAAACATATATTCCCTCGTATTAAGGAGATAAATAATCGGATACCTGATGATTAGCAGTGATGTCACCAATTAATACCTAGAACGTGTGCATACATAGAACAGAGCACAAGAACGATGAACACGCAGTGAGGCCAATGTACCACCACCAACAACAAAACGCTCGTGATTCCTTCAGCGAGCAAACACCTAGAATGGCTAGATCGGAAGGATGCGCAGCTAGGGATGGAGGAGGGAGGTGAGGCAAAAGGAGCAGCGCGCATGTACGTACCTCCGAGAGGAGAGCCTTGAGGCGGAGAGGGAGGGCGATGCTGGAGACAAATGGCCGGGCGGCTAAAGAAATAGAGGCGGGGGTGGTGGCGCGCTCGTCGCGGGGGCCGGCCAAAATGGGTGAGAGGCACGCACGACGCCCGCAGCTGGCAACGGTTCTTGGGGCAGTTTGACTTTGGAGACGGATTCGGAAGCGCTCATCTTGCGCTTCTCCCATCGAGTTGCTCCCGGCGACCGTGGTCGGGCTGCGGCCGCGACTGCCCTGTCGCCTAGGACCTCGCGAAGACGTCCTTTCAATAGCAAGACGCAAAATAGAATGACAGTATATTTTTGCCATAAAGTTTTTGCCCGTACTGCAAAGAAAGTGGGAAAATTCGATTACATCCTAATAGGCACCCTTAGCGAAATGTTGAGAAGCCCACTAGCGAAAAAACACATAATAAACGGCGCCGGCCGGAACAGTGGTGCTTAGAGTGAAAAACGATTACATCCTAGTAGGCACCCTTAGCGAAATGCTGGGAAACCCACTAGACGAAAACACATAATAAACGGCGCCGGCCGGAACAGTGGTGCTTAGAGTGTTATACTAAGAGATAAATAAATGTGCGACAAGAGCAGCGACCGAAGACGGCCAGCTCAAAGCGTGCGACAAGGTGCCCACTCCACGGAATCCCGCGTCCACCCAAGACTCCGCATGATAGCATCTACAAGTGCGGCGGGTGGGACGGCGGCGCTGGCGGCGTCGAAGGTGTGTCTGTTCCTCTCCTTCCAGATGATCCACGACACGAGAAGCACGGCGGGTCGGCGGCGTCGGAGTGCGGTACCCAAGCACGCACCTGCAGGCACCACTCAGCAAGCGAGGAGTCTGCGGACGGGCAGAGGTGGGCGAGGCCGACCCAGTCATGCAGTAAATGCCATACCTGAAGACGCATGCCGCAAGCAGGTCGATGGACTCATCTTCCTGGTCGCACAAAGCACACGCTGCGCTCGGCTGGACCCCATGGCGGAAGCGTCTCTCGGTCGTCCATGGCCGGCATGCAACACAGCCACGCGAAGAACTTGACCTTCGGCGGCACCGACGCCCTCCAGATCTCCACCGGCCCCACCATTGGCGAATGACAATATCTTTGATACTCTCCCGTTCCATTTTATGTGGCATAATAAGCTAGAATGACACAATCTTTTAGATTATACTCCCTCCAGTACAGGGGCGGAGGAAGGGAGGGGCTAAGGGGGGCCTGGCACCTCCTATGTTTGGTGAAATCTCTTATGTACATAAGATTCTACTATGTATTTGATGTATTTTTTTATAATTGCTCCTCCTATAATTTATCACTTAGTGCTTGGCCCCTCATAGCTATTTCCTGGCTCTACCTCTGCTCCTGTAGAAGGCAAAGTAGCAAAAAAAAATGTTATTTCACTGTTTTGTGACTGAGCCGGGCTAAAATACCCCTGCATGCATGCATGTAAAATTAAGGCTAAGACCCCTTTTTGCACTAAAAATTGACATGATAAAGCGATCAGGAAGACTGGAGCTATTTGGAGAGGGTGCTACAAAAGCTTGGCTTTGCACAAGCCTGGATCCGCAGCGTCATGCGTTGTGTGACCCTATTCGGTGTTAGTGAAAATTAATGGGGATCTCCATGTGCCTTTCATCGCCACAAGAGGTCTAAGAGTATCCGCACTCATGTTTCTCTATTTACTATTTCTCTATTTATTTCTTCTATACATCCTAGTCATCAAAATTATCTCCTTTACAGCACTATCTCCCGCACCCATCTCTTCTTTATATCTTTACTCTATATACCAATTATCATTAGTGAAGCCTACCTATAATTTTGTCTAAATATATCCATGTGAGATTTAGTTTTGAAGGATTTATTGAAACGAATTTAATGATGTAATCGAGTTTAATTTGGTTTTGGTTTGCGAGTTATAACATTTTTTTAGTTGCTTAAAATAGTGGGGCTCGTCGCTCACCTCTCTCTCTCTCGCCCTCCGCGTGTGCGTGGCTCCGATGTGGCGCGTAGCGCAGCTCCTGGGCAGGCGCCACTAATACCGGGAGAGCGCCCACCACCGTGGATACCGAGTGCCAGGTTCGATGCCGGACTCGAGTGCAGGCAGTCTAAGACAGGGTGATCCCATCAGCCCTTACCTTTTCATGCTCGGAGGGCTTCTCTTGCTGCTAAAAAAGGCAAAAAAAATGTTGGGTAGTTAAAAGGGGTAAAAAATGGAGCATCGGGACCAGCTATTTCACATCTTTTATTTGCGGATGATACCATTTTCTTTAAAGGGCCCATAAAAAATGTATTATAATGCTTTAAAATCTGTTTTGCAGACCTACAGCTAAGGTTCGGGCCAAATGATGAATTTACAGAAATCCTCTCTATTTTTTGGATGCCACTGCCCATGAAACATCAAACAAATGGTGGTGGATTCCTTACAGGTACACAATGAAAGTTTACAATCAAATTATCTTGGTATGCCCACTTATGTTGGTCGATAAAAAATGAGTACTTTTAAGTTAATAACTGAAAATGTCTGGAAAAGGGTTTATGGTTGGAGCGATGGACCAATGTCTAGAGCTGGGAAGGAAATTTTGCATAATTTTGTGGCACAAACAATACCAACCTATACTATGAGTTGTTTCTAACCATTGGTGGGGGACTGGAAGCAGGTAAAAGAAGATGAATTGGCGGTCATGGGATTGGCTCACTACCCTCAAATTCATGGGAGCCATGGACTTTGGTTGGAGATATGAAAGTCTTCAACCAAGCCATGCTTGGGCGACAGTGTTGGCGGCTACTGATAGATCCACAATCCTTGTGTGCAAAGGTCCTAAAAGGAAAATATCATCCTAATTATATCTTATTCATTCACTTGGCGCAACTTGATGGTTGGAAAAAGATTACTAGAAAGAGGTTTGTTTTGACGGGTGAGATCTACAAAGATAGATGGGTCAATGAGGCCCCATGCCACCCAATTGTGCCACTAGTACCTCAGCCTCAAGAGACAGTAGACTTCTTAATTGATGAAGTAAACAGGCAATGGAAGGAGGAGCTGGTGGAGCTGGTGCAGGCTTGTTTCAGGCCTGCTGATGCAGAACGCTTATAAAATGCCCTTGAGCCGGACATAATGCTCGCCTGTAAAAATTGATTAATGGAGGGAGGCATAATAAGAGTCTGGCTTTGAGCTTTGAAAATTGACGCTTGCCTCCATTAATAGTTTCAATAAAACCGAAAAAACAACACCTATCAAATTTTAGGAATGAGTAGTAAACAGTGTTGCACCATTATTATTAATTACAGTACATGGCGCTCTACGCCCGTTTCCAGACCAGTAAGCATGGGACAGGACGTGGGTACAACGCGACCACACTTACAAAAGAGGGGCAAAAGACACACAACAACTAGTTACAAGCGTATTCCAAGGTTATGCACTATACACATTGCTTTGAGCTACGGTACTACATGGAAACAACCAAACTGTTCGTTTCCAGTGTATCTAGTCCTTCAGTATCGACGGCCACCACCAGTCGACAAGAGCACTCTAGTTGCTTTCTTACCCTTCTTCCCAGCGCCATTTGCTTTCTGCATCTCCGAGTTGTTGTCAGCTGCAGCTACAGCTCTACTGGAAGATATGATGCTGGCAAATGATAATGCAGGTGTCCCTAATTGCCCTGCATAACAGAAATATATTGTTACCGCCAGTACTTCATTGGAAATCAAGGTTCCAATACACTGATAAGTGTCCAAATTCATAAACAGACCAGGTATCTCGTACCTTGGTCTCTCGAGTTTTCACTTTGGCCATTTGCATCCCCTGTTCCGAGTCTTAGGGGAGGTGAGTCTTGAGCAGATGCAAAACCCAGGCGTGTTACGTCAGAGAAAAGCTTCCTTTCACTGACTGGTGGACTGGTGGATGGCCCAGCATTGTTTCCCAGAGCTTCAGTCGAAAGAGACACCAAAATCAGCACCAACAAGAATGAACCCAATCGCCGATGTGCATAATAAAGGAGATGAGAAAATGGGCAACAGCCAAATGCAAACAGAAAATTACGATATAAAGGGTATCATCAACAAGCAGTAGCACGGGGCCCAGACTAATTATGGAACTCCATTAAATTTACCTTCAAAGTCATCCAGAGAGAACATGACATCGTTGTGACTTTGAGAGGAATTTGCGTACTCAAACCGCATAGCTGATGCCTGCACAGCAGCAGCAACTTCCGCCTTCGCTCTCTCACTTTCTTCCTACAATAACAGAGGAAACATGTGAAAAGGAGCAAAAGAGGCCACACACAAGCAACATGGAAAGCAAATCATGAAATTTAATGGCCTACTCATGCTGTATTAGATTCCAATTGCATCTAAATTTCCAGAAATGGCTAGATCCAAATTAAACAATTAGTTTAGCAATTTGTAGGTGATAAGCATTGTGAATTCGAGTTGCGAAGTTATATTATGCCTGATGATTCTACACATATCCTTACTATACTATAGGTTTCATGTGCCTCTTTAAAAAGAGACTAGCAGCCAAAACCAGTTGTAAAGAACTTCACCATCTCCCCATATGGGATCCCTTCCCAATATGACCCAGTTGCAGTTGTTATGCTACCTTTTTTTTTTTTTTAATTGAGTTGTCATGCTACTTTTGGAAAAAGAAGTAATCAAGCAGTAACAGGAACAAAATTTGCATCTAGGCATTGTACAAACATCATTGTTAAGCAATAAGAAAGTCAATATTCAAACACCTAATATTCATCAACTAACTCTTTAACAGATACCCAATTCAGAGCATAATCTAGAACTGGCAAATCCGAAGGGATTGACTGGTACATAGCACAGGTAAATCAAATTGACAGTCTTTAGAATGATTATCAGATTTTTTTCGGATCCAGTTTTCCAAAAAAAAAAAAACCTGAACGCTTTAGCTACTAAACAGTTTCAAGTCATTTAGCACGATCCATATTTCAGACCCCAAGAAACTTTAAATGCAACTGGATGCCCTCCACCAGATAAACCTGGTACTAAGTAATAACCTCGTGGTTTTAACCCCCAGTCTCTACTACCCTGATGCACATGATAGTTCTGATGAGTTCTGAACAACCTAATGTCAGCCAACAAACTAGTTACCTTCTTGGCAGTTCGTTTTCTTTGTTTCTCACGCTTCTTGATTTCATCCAAGAATGGAGCCAATGAGCTAGGAGATACTATATCACTCAGATCAATTTCACAAAACTGCATAAGGTGCCAGATGTGAGGCATGGTCATTGGCCAAGAGCAAGACTTTATCTTCACACCAACTTGACCTACATGTGCCTGTTAATAAGAATGCCCAATTTACCTGGAATGTAGTTGTTAATGAGAAGTGACTCAAAAACCGATAGCGCTTCCTTATAGCCTCAGACTGTGTCACAGTTTCCAGCTCCAGTATTTTTTTGCGGTTATTCTGTGCAAATTAGCAAAGTTAATAACATCAACGTGATTCAAGCACCAATGAAAAACAGCAACAGTATTGCAGTGTCAAAAGATACTGGCATTGTGGTAGAATTTCAAACTAGTTTGTATTAAAAACAATCATGGGGCTGCAACAGTAAAAACAAAATTCTCCACACACAGTGGCGCAAAAACTAATCCTAGAGCTACATAGTAACCAATGGCTACAGAAAATTTGACTTGAAACAGGATGATGGACTGAGATAACTGATACTACCTCCAGTCAAAAATACTTGTTGACCTTGGAAGGCTTTGATGCGTATTGGCCACTAATTTCTTCTAGTAAATATTTTTTAAAACCTTTGAGTCTGATAGTTTGCAAGTCTACTTGAAAACAAACCTACATATCCAATGGGAAAAGAAATAAAAATGTTTTATTTTAATGAGTTTCTCTTTTTAGTTCCCCTTTTTGCAATTTTCTTATTATCAATTCCATTCATTTTTATTCTTAATCTATAAAATTTTTTTATATCTACAAAAAAATAGTATTCTATAATATATTAAGTGTTTCAACCGCCAGATCCACCGTGCAGCAACCTGAGTCAGTCGCCCAGCCCAAAAGAGATGTTTCTTGTCTAAAAGGATAAACATAATATGTTGCAGCCTTGCAGGTAAGTACTTTTGTATAGTGAGGATCAATCAGGCTCCAAGAAATTCCTGGACCACAACTTAATGTTTCCAACTAAATAATCATAAAGTCATGGATATTTGTACTTTTTATTAAGCTTTGACCAAATATTGTCATAAGCAACGTGTTTTTTTATGATAGGAAGGAGTAATTGGCTTAAGGCAACTAAAATCGCACATTCAATTTTACGATTCACACACATTTGTGAGAACCCCAAGTACAAAAAATCTTTGACTGGACGAAATACAGAAAATAAATATGCAAACATCAAATCCCTCCCACTAAGCCTAATTGTCACAGGTCTGCAGAGTACAAAATGCCTCACAAGTCACAGGTGAATTGTAGTGCTAGAAGCAAATAAGGGCATTTTAAGTCAGTATCTTGAAATCCTTAGAATTCAAGTTACACTACCATACTAGAGTTGCACTTGCACAGCAACAACAAAATAGTGTGTAAAGGGATGCTAGAACTCAAACTTTCAGGGAATAAGCAAATATCATATTACCTAGGTGGAAGCATATCAGAACCTCCAAAATGGTTTAGAAGACATCTCATATTTAGTGGATGAAGAATTAGGTGTTGGCCATCTGACACCTGCAACAATATTCAAAACCATCAGAAACTCTGAATATGTGAAACCACAATTTGGAAAATTCATCATTATCAAAAACCTGAAAATCTCAAACCTGGTAAAATGTGTATGTGTCATGTTCATTTGAATCAATGGTGGTGGTAGATTTCTCATTTACGTTAAACACTGTTCCTTTACCAGAGCTTTTACTCAACTCAGGAGACATGGAAAGTTCTGAAATACCACTGACCATATCTCTATCTGAAACAGAGATCTTGTGCCCACTGATCTGGTGAGAAGTATTCACATCAAAAGAGTTCCTAGACTTGAAACTAGATCCAGGAGAGAAGCTATCTTTTGATGGAGGGCTACCACCATAATTTCTGTACTCAATCCAATATTTCATCTTTTCTTCCAGTTGCTCCAGAGCAGCAGAAACATATGGAAGTTTCTCCAAGTCGTCAACAAGGCCTAAGTCAGCCATATGCAACCAGTTACTAAGATCCAATTTTGCCTCTCGAACAGACAACTCCACATCAGATGTCAAAATAAACTTTGAGAAAACATTATATGGATCTTCATCTGCTGTACAACTTTCACTGGAGGAGATTTTAATGGAAGGAGTGAGCGAATTTCTTGGCCGGCTCAGAAGTGTAAATGTGGCAACATCACCAGCACAGAAATTCTGGACTTGGGTAATTTGTATTGTATACAAATCCTTTGTCGATATCATCATGAAACACAGAGGACACTTCTTCCAGCACTCACCTCTATAATCCTCTTTGCCCATCATTAGATAACGCAAAATGCAAGGAAAGCAATATATGTGTCCACATGATGTGATCTGTGGACACAATGGGCTTTCCAAACAAATAGGGCATTGTACCTCAGAAGGGCTATAGTATCTTACACAGATAATATCTTCCCACTGAAGCATCTTATCAGGATCCATTGATTCAATCTCATAATTCCCAGTATCCAACACAACAAACTTATAGTTTGCTTGGAGGAATAGATCCTTGTTGTAAGGTTTGATCTTCCTTTGTCTTCTGGGAGGATATGTTCTAGGGCCTCTGGGCTGTGGCCGAGAAATAGGATCATACTGGAAATTCAGTAGGTGATTGGCATTCACGGCCTGATTCTTCCTGGCAGCTATCTGAGTCCCATTACCCTGAAGTCCAGTAGAACCTGAAGCCAAATGGTCAGCCTGGAGGGATCCCGTCATTTTAGGCCTCTCAGGATATGACCCAAAATTATCTACAGGAAAACACGAATTCCCCTGTTCTGAAGAGTGGCATTCTGAAATATTGCCAACCTCTTGAGTACATGTATGATTCTCTTCCCCAGATATTACAAATCCAACTACCTGAAAGTTATTGCATTTTAAAATATGTTAGTAACTTGAGTATATAACACTAATGTGCAAAGAAAAGATGAAAATGGCAATAAGCTCCGCAAGCACTTCACCTTTTTCGGGAGCATTAACAGATTCTCCAATAGCTGGAAGCACTGGGTCTGCAAAATACAAATTGCATTGTAAAGATTACTGTGAAAAAAGGAGGGCCAAAAAATGGCATGATATCAACGACGAGAATGCAACATGCAGTTAAACATTCAACTAGTCTAACGAGAAGATAATGAAAAATCTGACTTAATATCTTAATAACAACCAGGTTGTGAAAGTGAAATAATGAGTACAATGACACCAGAACAGCATGTATAAAACGACTTGATTGGAAATTGACAAGCAAATCAAAGGCAAGTATCTCCGTTGCCATTGGAATATTCACTTCCAATATTAGTACTGCACTGGGAGGTGTCTATATGAAAATGAAAACCAATTGTTCTAAATTCAAAAAGCTATGACTAGAGCTTCAGTAGCATATTGTTTTCACTAGCTCTAAAAAGAACCAACTGTAGGGTTAAAAAAATTAAAGGTCAGTGCTGATATAACTATAAGACACTCATTTCTAAGAAAAATTGTAACTTGAATCAGGTAAACAATCAATATGAATTTCAGCCAACGTTGTGCTGATACAATAAATATGGTCAGATTTAAACATCTAGATTGACCTGTACACTAGACAATCTTATTCTTAATGCAATATATTGAATCATTGTCATACACAGAGTTAGGCACACAGATTATGACCATATTGTACACTAAAACAGAGTGTGGCCATCAAATACACATGGAGAAACAATGGTTATGATGAAATCTAAATTATATCACTACTATATTTTCTGCTGGATAATAACTTAGTCAAACGAAAAATAATATCACCTGGGTGTCTGAATCTATCCTATAATTTCGTCCTTCAACAGAATAAACAGCAGCTCAGCAAATGTTTTGCATTCAAATTTCAATCAAACCTAGTAGTAGCAAGCATACAGTAACTACACAATAACCGGCCCATTTGACTGCCTAAGCCCATGAGCATTGATGCAGACGAAATTTGTCCCCCAGGCTATCAAATCATTTTCAGCTCAGCATAAAATCTAGAATCCATGGTCAATCACAAGAGTTAAGCCGCTGAAATCTCAGCCCCTATGCGCAAAGAGAACACTGTAAACTTGCTAGGGGGCAAAAATTCCCTCCAAGCTTGTGTTCAGACAAGGCACGAGCTGGCGCCAAACAAGGGCACGTAATCAAACCAACACCACAGCAGCTGGTGGGTAGCTCTCAAAAGTAACAACCAACAGAACCTAGATCCAGCCTCACCGAGACTAGGCGCGTTAAATCGATCTGCGGGCGGCGCAGGGGAACGATCGGGAGGGCAAACTCACCGGAGCTGGAGCCGACCCCACCGTCTCCGGCCGCCGCAGCGGCGCCGGGTGGCGAGACGGATGCCGGAGGGGAGCGGCGGCCGTGGCGGCGTCTGTCGCTGCCATGTTGGGGACTAGGTCTAGGGTTGTGCGGGCGCGGGTAATAGTGTCCTCCGGTGCGTTCGCGTGGGGAGATGGACATGAACCCGCGCGGGAGCTCGTGGGGTGGGTGAGCGGCGCTCGGTCGGTCGGCGGCGACGGAGAGGGCGGTGGCGCGGGGAAAGGGACAAGGTGGCGTCGGATTAATACGGGTCGATGCGTGGTAGGAGCGCCGGACGCTGGCGTTGGGCGGGCAAGGCCGGGCTCACGTGGACCAACCCACTTGTGGGGTGATAAGGAGGGCAGAGAAATGCGGGGCCCTGGCGTCAGTGACCATGGTATTGGGGAATACGGTGGACTGCGTTCATGCACTGTGGCGGATGGTGGGGATTTGGGGACGGGAGCACGAGGATAATGCGGTTGAGTAGTGATGTGTTTTTTAAAAAAAGTCTACGTCGACGATGTGGATTTTTTTTAAAAAAAAAGTTTTTAAAGAAAGATAAAAGTAATGTGTTTGAGTTTTTAATAAGAAAATATTTTGGATAAAGGTAATGTGCTTATTTAGCTATTATATTTTGGGTGAACCAGAGTGCAATTAAACAAGGCCTTAGAAATTCACAGTATAGTGCATTTTTTTTTGAACTTAGGTTAATAGGTTGAAAATGTCATTTGTTGAGAATATGATGATGCATCATGTATAGTTAGAATAGGGGTACGAGACAATCGCAAGGTGTTCATCACAATCACAATTTTTCATATAAGTTATATATTGTACATTAAGTATATCTTAGACGGAAGTGTGTAGTTTGTAACATTCTTTTTGTTGAAATGTGAAAGAATCGTAATGCCTAGACGGAGGCGAATAGAGGCAATTTGAAACTTTAAAAACTTTGCAGTAGATTAAACTAAAGGTACCGGAATTTTCGTCCCCAGTCAGAATTTTTGGGTTTCTCTAGTCATTTCAGGACCCAAAGATGAATGAGCTAACTAGGGTAACGAAATTGAAATTGCTCAAACACTAAATTTCTTTACGATCTCAAAAAAAAACACTAAATTTCTTTTACCACACATGTAGGGAAGTAATACAAAGTGATTCACAGCATAGATGGATGGGCCATCGGCATGACCCGGCGGACAAGGCTATAAAGGTCTCTATGAAATCCTAACAACGTCATAGCATGCTCAATTATCTCTTAACTTTGGCTATGCTAGGCTCTACAACTATTGTTGTAGCTCATCATATATACTCTATGCCCCCTTATCCATACCTTGCTACGGACCATGGTACACAACTTTCCTTGTTCACACACCACATGTGTCGGGTGCCATGTCGTGCCATCAACGTCTTCACGGTGCGCGACAAGCATGGGGCGTGGGGCGTGTCCACCCGGCCAAGCCGGTGAGATGGAGAGGGGTCGGGGAAGGGAGGAGCGAGAGGTGTGGTGGAGCACCGCCGCCCGCTTGAAGGACCGCCCGACCCGCCGCCGCCCGCGTGATGGAGATGCGCCGCCGGCCGGTGGCGCGCGGCGGCGCGTGGCGTTCCACCATCGCCGGTGAGTGCCGAGTGGGGGGAGTGGTGTGGTCGGTCTGCCGCCAGTGAGTGCGAACTGCGAGTGGGCACCTGGTTTGCGGGGCGGAGCGATGGGGTCAGGGTACTCGACCTGTGCGAGTCAGTGAGTGTAGTGTGGGGGCTTAGGGTTAGGAAAGGAAAGCTATAGGCTGGGCCAAATTCCATAATGATGTTAATTGAACGGGCCACCACCGGGCCATGCATTGTTAGCGGGCGGCCACGGCCAGGGTGGCGGAGTGGCGGCCGGTGCCTCATGCCGTGTTGTGCTCGGGCCAGGCCACCGGACCACGGGCTGCATGTCTAACTATATTCCACAGTATGGTTTGCTCTAACACGTGCACACAGTATAAATAGGGCCACAATAAATAGTACTACCTCCATTCCAAATTCCAAATTATATGATTTTTTGGTTTTTAGATACACTAGTATCGCGCCCGTGCGTTACTACGGGATAATTAAACTTTTATAATAAAACACTCAGATCGCATGATAAGATAACAAGTACAAAAAAAACAAAGTTTATAAAAAATGTAGTGTTGTAAGCTCACAAACTCACTTCATAGACAGCATGATGTTTGTCGGGTATGGAATGCACGAGGTGCAAGCATCATTAGGCATATGCATTTAGCAATGTTGCCAATGCATGGGTTGTTATAGATTACATGATCCCAACGACTATGGTTAAATGCTAGGCGTAGGCACGTAGCTCAATCGTCAATCAACGTAAATAATTATCGATAATGTCAATTATCGAGGGTGGAAAATTGTTGGATGTTTTCTTTGTTTTGTTAGGTTTTCTCCCAAAAACACTGCTTTCGCCGAGAAGGTCGAAAGATAGAGGAAAAGTACATTCAACAAGCAAGCAATCACAGGTCCAACATGATAAAAAAATGAAAAATATATAATTTTAAATTAAATGAATTATCATAAGTGATAATCCAAACTAAACAGCTATGCTAAGACGCTAGTGGTCATGTTTGTTTAAAAATAAACTATATTTTAATTGCCCATTGGATGAGGGTCCATATAAATAGTCATAGGATACACCCTTTTAGCAATGAAAAATATGTATGAGTTTTGTGGCTACTATTCCAAGGAGCTGCAAATGACACATGTTTTAGAAGCAGTTTTTCTTTCAATTTGCTGATTTTCAACTAATGTAAAAAAGACCTGTAAGACACCTAGCTCCAACAACATATACATGAAAACAGTAGAGTGATGCTTGACAACAACAACAGGTAATAAGATTGATCTTTAAGGAAAAAGCCAAGACATGCTCATGCATACAACTTATGCAACAGCGACCTGCGACTCGAACTCGGCCTCCATGGGTACTTGAACTGATGGTGGATCCTCACAATCTCAATAGCAGCCCGTGCTAACGCTTACGGTGTCATCTAGAAACACAAATCGATCAAAGAATCATCTCCAGCACCTTCATGTTAAGCTTGTATTTTCTTTCTACAAAGCAATAACATCCGATTGTAAGAAACTCATCACAACTGATTTAAAAAGAGCATCACCATGTCGATACAAGAACTCATGAACGCCGCCTCTCCCTACCATTTTATGGAACTCGTTTTGCATCAAAGAATGTCACACATGTTGTACTCGTAGGTGATTGGAGGCTGTTATATTTGTACGTGGCCGTGATTGGAGGATTCGCGGCTGCTATATTTGAACTTGGGAGATTCCATGATTGGAGGGGATCACATGCGCGACCGCGGTGGATACAAGCGGGGGAGAAATTCTTGTGGCGTGATTGGAGGATGGCATGCGCGGGCTGCTGGGAAATCGTGGGCATGATTCACGTCGCGGTTTCCTTACATGTCGCGGTTTCTTTGTTCTTTTTACGTTGTATAGAGATTGAATGATGCCTTACTTTCTTTTTTAATTGATTGAATGATTTGTGGTGGAAAATGAAAGGAAGGAGAAATCACATGCATTGGTTGCCTTGTGTGGGGGTTGACTTTCCTCTTTTTGGCCTTCGCATGGCCGATGGAGGAAATAGAGGCGTTGCGATCACGTGCTTGGCGGATGAAAGTACCAAAACCAATGTCGCACCAAAAATAAGTCTTACTTTTGTTTTTTTATGTTGTATAAGAGAAGATTTCCTTTACTTTGTAACTAGACATAGTATATAACTAGATGCATAGTAAAGGAAATGCATCTAGAAAAGCCAGAAAATCTTATAATTTGGAATGGAGGGAACACAAGATATGCAAACCTTGAGAGCACACCTTGAAATTGTACCGAAGTGTTTTTTCAACAAGCAGCTGATTCCATGTAGTACAATTTCCATAGCATCTTGGACCATGTTTTTGTCTTTTAACTTTTCCCAAATGGATGAACAAAGAGAGATGTCTTGCATCAGTTCAAGGTACATAGAGAGAGACGGGATATGTTTAGTTGTTTCAAGTTTTAACCTTTTTGCAGCATATAGCTCTTTTTTTTCATAGCTCACAATTAAAATTTTAAGACTTCCATGAACTATTGTGTTGTGTGCTTCATCGTTTGTAAGGCCCCCTATATATTTAGTCACCGTAGCATCAGGAATTGACTGAAAGAAAAACATAGAAATTTTTCCCTTGCGTTTGATTTCATAGGAAAACCATAGAAAAAAAAAGCATCCGCTCAGACTTTTGATTTGGTTTCCTATATTTCTCCCGCGGTTCATCCAGACACCTATTCACAGAAGTTTCTCTAGTCGTTCCTCCAAACACCTATTTGTACAAAATCCTTAGGTTTTTCATTTCTTTGTTTTGCATATATATTCCTATCTATCACACGCTCAACGTAGGCTGCTCCCCATGGTGGAAAAAATGGGCGCGAAGGCCCAAGAGGAGGCGTGAAGCGCCCCCACCCCCCCCACCCCCACTTCGTGCCCTACGAGGGTCGCACAACAGGTAGGGCGGCCGTCGCCGTTGTTGTCATCATTATCTAGTTACCGTATCGAGTCCTAGGAAGATTTGGAAAGAGATTAGATAGTTAAGTAATCAAAGTTTTTATTAGTAGGAAAGGAGAATCCAATCTTATATGTATCTCCTAAGTTGCTTAGAAGTCAAGTTTTATAGGGACAAGATTACTAAGAAATAAATAACCAAAAGGCTTTTAGTCTTTCCCCTTCCTCCTCCATAGCACCTTTCTCCCCTCTCCGTGTGTGGTGCTGCCGCCCTCCTTCTTCCCTGCCCTAGCATCACTGCCACCACCACCTCCCCATAGCGGCCGCCCCCAAGGGCAACCCCGGGTCACGCTTGTTACACTATCCTATTTTTGCAAAAAGAAAAGTAATAATTGTACCTCCCAAAGGGGCTTCGGATTTGCTTGTGCTTAGAGCATCTTCAAGAGTTTGTCAAATTCTATTTGGTAAATCTTGTGATTCACCAACTCCCAAATCTATATGCTAAGTAAAAAAACACCCTCTCTCCAATAGTTTGTTATTTTAGACTTTGACAAAATGAAAAAGAAGGCCCACAAGACCTTATTTCACGGTGGTTAATGTTTCACGCACAAGGTCTCCTTCACCGCGCGAAGCCACCGCCGCCGCCACATCATTGTTTGTCGTCCAGCTTCACACCACGAGCAGCGGTGCACGCGGGTTCGAGCAGGCATCGCACGGGGAAGGAGGGTGGGCCGTGAGAAATGCCAAGTTGTCAAATATGGGAGTCGAGGACCTCCACTTGCCAAATGATATGCCAAGAAATGCCAAGTGATATGCCAAGTTGCCAAATATGGGAGTCGAGGACCTCCACTTGCCAAGTGACATGCCAAGATGTTTAGGCACGTTTTTTGTCGCTTTTTTGCAAAAATCAAAGATAGCAAATCAATTTGCCAAACTCTTGGAGATGCTCGGCTAATATTTTCAAACTTCAAAGTCGTTTCATTTTTGCGAGGGGCAGAGTGCTGTCCAAATTCCTGGTGAAAAAAAAAAACAATGATGTTCAAATTACTGTTGATACGCCGAAGTTACTCTCTTCAGGCTATAGCCAGAACTTTTGTTTTCGATTTCGAGTACACATCAAAGTATCAAACGCACACATGCACAGCCATCACAAAAACCTCAACTATACACAATTGCATTGCTGAGAATAATTACTCGCCTCCCTATATAACACAGACCCAGAATCCACCGCAGCCACACAACTGAATTCTGCTAGTCCAAATCATTTTGAGTGCTATGAACCTGACCTCCCTATATAACACCGCCCCCCAATACAGAATTTCCAGAACCGGCCCCAAAAAAAGAATCGAATGCCAATAGCCCTATACCAATCTGTACATTCACTTACAAATGTCATCTTCTTCCTGCTGTAATTATTTCTGTCCACATATACACCTAGGTGACTGACTGACTATAGCTTATCGGCAATCCTGCCAAGGGCGTCCGCCAGCCTACCGAGCACGAGAACTAGACTGTTAGCTTGGTCTTTCCTCTGCTCCCTGTCGAGCTCGCAGTTCTGGTTCTGCGCCTCCAACTGTGCAGCCACCAACCGGCTGTTCGGTCTAGGATCTCGATCAGTTTGCTCTGCAGGTCTGCTGTGCCTTCTCCAGCCCCTTCGTCGGTCCGCGGTCTCTTCTGTCCGCCCTGCTGAGCCGGTGCATCCCTCTCAGAGCTTTGCTCAGGCTGTGTGTCTTTCGACGTGCCTGCTTAAGAGATGGCATCATTATCTCTTGTGTGTTTAAGTATTTCCAACTGTGCAGCACTATGCAGATAACAATATTCATTTTTTTTTAAAAAAGGAACTTAGCCTTAGCTCAGCTGGTGATAGGTGGTTTGGATAACTGGGTGTACACCCCCATCTTCTAGGTTTGAGTCCTCTTCGACTCAAATTATAATGCCTATTTCTTTTTATTTAAAATGAGACCTAGTTCCTCATAGATTAGTCAAGTTCTTTTTTAAGTGCAGTGAGAGGTTTCCAAATTCCAACCTAATCACTATGTTCAAAGAAAGCACAGTATCTGCAAGTGAAATGATAGTTTCAGTCAAACATACTCTGTTGCCACTGGACATTCCAGAGTTGCTCAGCCAAAAAAAAAAAAAAAGGCAGTTTCATAATTCGTCACTAGCTAATATGACACCAAGGGATGTAACACTGGTCAGTCCCATTCAAATGATTTCAAATTTGCAGTGCCAGGGCGAGACTTCATCCCAGTTTGCCAAAATCAAAAAAAAAAAACCAGAAAATGAAATCAGCACAATGGTAAGCCACGTCCATTTCTGATCCATGCACTTCCATAATTTAATATTTTCTCAAAATAATCATGGATATATACCATGTCAAAATACAGATACCACCAGAACTATAAAATAAGTTCATATTTTAACGTCATTGTGCATTTATAAACCTTTAAAGAATACTCCAAACTGTTTTCTGCATAGGCTTATGATTTTCAGTTCTTCCCTACTTTTATTACTATTTTACACTTATACTCGGTGCTCACTCTTTTTTCTAACTTCCATTATGGAAACTCTTTACCCATTTTAAGGCGCTACATAGGTTGTCAGTAGATAGCTACTAAAAGCAAACGTTCTCCCGTGAGCCAAAATGAAAGAATCTAGTTCAAGTGCCAAAGTATGTGCAACATAAAGGTGACCATTAAAGTGTTGATGCAAATACAGTAACTAGTTCTGCCTAATGAAAATATATTGACCAAAATATGACATCATGAGACTCCTCAACATTCTATGACAAAGCTTAAAGCCAATCTCACATAAGTTATACCAAAAGACATTTCATTATGTGTACTAATCAATTATTAAACAAACTAAAACTGATCACTTGGAAGATCCAAACTTTGAAATAGTATCACACAGAAAGGAACTGTTAAATGTGATTAATCCAAAACTGCCAATATGGAAAAAGTTTGATGGACATGGTAACCACCAAAGAGAGCCATTTCTGGTTGCTTACACTTTCGTATAAGCTGGCAATCTAGCAAAGTGCCAGTTTGGTTTCAGCGACCCCACAACCGTATAGCAACCTGACTTAATAATGCCTATTACAAGTTAAAACAATGGATAGCTCATAGCTGATGATACAGTTCACACTAGTTATGCAGACAAACAGACAAAGACATTCTACAGTTCTCTTTTTACTAAAGCCTTGCTGAAGTTTAAAACTTCCAAGTGCAAAGTGAATTTCAATAATGAAAAGTTGTGCATCTGATGCATGCTATAATTGTGGTTGAAATACCACATTCACCACTAATGCAACATCCAAACTAGTGATATGCATACAATAGGCTAATAAACCCAATGGAACAGTAAAGTTCTTATGCGATGCTAAAAGATCTGGAATTGCAAAAAAAAATTAAAAAGAGAGCATAAAGTAAACTAGAGAACAGCAAAAGAAGTAAAAGTCCATGTACCTTGCTCAGCGCTCTGTTGTTGCCTTGATGCCTCGGGCTTCTCTGAAATGGAGAATTCAAGTCATTAATCAAGACAAATCAGTGGACCTACCAAAGAAATCGACAATACAAGAAGAAAGTACACCAAATGAACGCAATCAGAATTAAGAGATGAATGTTTCTTGCAGAAAAGAAAAGGAGCACCAAGAACTCGAAATTTTCCACCCCGTTAAAGCACCAAAATGAAGAACACAAGATACATCTCAGGATGTCCAATCAAGAGCATCCGATTTGAAAAAGTTGATAGGATTACAATTTAGGAGCTGTATGAGCATGAAGACCTCAACTTTAGCATGGACAAGAACCAGAAAGCCTCCCACCTTTTGCCTCCAACAAGCATAAACAGCGGCAAAACGAATTCGCAATTAAAAGGTTCTGAATTTTTTTATTTATAGCACCAAAAATTAGGAAGAAGTCGAAACCATCAAACAGTGCAAGCAAGCAAAAAGGCGAAGCGGAAGTCAACGAGCAGCTCACCAGATACAGGCACGGCGATGACCGGCGGTGGTGGTGGGGAGGAGGGCCACCGCCGGTGCGTCCTCTTCTTCTTCCTCCTCCTCCTCCGAGAACAAGGCCTCCTCCGTGGCCGGGCGGCCGCTGTCAAAGACGGCCTCCGGCGCCTCCGCCTCCTTGTCCTCCTCGACGCGCACCGCCGCCGGCTCCTCCGCCGCGGCGGCATTCCGGGCGGAGCGGTCGTCGAGGCTGGCCCGGCCCCGGCCCTCGAGTATGTCGTACACCTCGCGGTCGAAGAAGCCCGGGAGGCGGCGCTCCCTGCGCGCGTCGTTGCGCATAGCCCAGAAGGACGGCTCGCGCGAGGCCGCCGCGGCGCGCTCCCACTCCTTGATCTTCTTGTAGTCGCCGGCGAGGTTGCTCCAGCGCTTCCGGCACTGCACGGGGCCCCGTTCGACGCCGTGGCGGCGGCAGTACTCCGCCACCGCGGCCCACGGGCTCCAGCGCCGCCGACGCCGACGCCGAGGCCTCCCCGACGCCGACGCGGCTGCGGCGGCCGCCGCCGCCGCCACGCGGCCCCTCCCGCCGCGCCCGCCGCGGCCCTCCACCATGCGCTTGCCCTCGATGAGCACCAGTATCTCCTGCCGGGTCCACCGCGGCAGCCTCGGCGCGCGACCCGACGGGGTGGCCGCCGCCGCCGCGGCAGCAGCAGCAGCTGCTGCGCCGGCGGGGTCGCCGGCGGTGGACATGGGCAGGGGCCGCGTGTGCTTTTGTGGCGGAAGTTGACGTGACGGCGTGAAGCGGGTGGTGTAACGGAAGGTTAACGACGGTAGGAGAGAGGGAGAGGGAAGGGACGAGACGCGTGGGGGAGGGAAGGAGGAGCAACTTGGAGAGAAGAGAAAGCAACGAGAGAGAGGGAGAGGGGTAGGAGGCTGAGGGAGGGTTGCGTTGTCTTACTTAAGCAAGGGGATTAGGAGCAAAAAAATGGCGTTTAATTAGGCACTATCACAAATCATGTGACTTGTGATACGAGTACCCAATTCAAGTGGTCCGTATTTCGCTCTCCTACGGAACATCCGTGTTCCCGTGTCACACAGGGCAGATGTGTTGAATGGCTTCCAACTCACGCCGCAGGTTGCCGCGCCCCAACATCCAACACGACACGCGAGCCAAACGTTGCAGCAGTTTTTGATGCGTGCCGCAATAGGCGGTGCAAACGCGCGCCGCGACACGCGAGCCAAACGTTGCGGCAGTTTTTGATGCGTGCCGCAATAGGCGGTGCAAACGCGCGCCGCGCCGCGCCACGTTACACCAATAGTCCATCGACCGTTTTGTTCGCCGCATTTGCGGCACGGAGTCTGGTGGCAGCCAAACCCGCCCACGGTCTCTCAAAACCACCAATAAATGGCTTCTAAATTTTAGCCCTTTTGATTTCTCATACCCAACTATGTTCTACATAAACATACTCAACTAATTCTATATGAGCTGCCTAATCAATCAATTGTGAATAAAAGGAGAGAAAAGAACACACAAAAGAAAATGGAGCTAGAGGCAAGAGAGGGGATTAGTTGGAGCTGGGGATAGGGAATCGGTGCCCAATACCAAGTGCCCATGCATGATGCGTCCCACCATGATGTAACAGGGAAAAGGTGCCTCAATCCATGGGGTGGGTTTCCTGGGGTGGCCTTGCGTTGTGATTGCAAGGAGCTAGTGGTGGTGCCTTAAGCGGGTGGGTTAATTTATTGTGCGATTAGGACCTGTGAGTGATTAGAGCACAACTATAGGCGGCCAGCCTGCCTCCGATCCCAACGGTCTCCATCTCTCGACTGTGATGCGACTATTTCTCTCTTTTTGTGTTTTTTTCTTCTCTCCAAAAGGATTTTGGGCCTTTTACAGTACCACTAGCGTACATACTAGGCACCTGAAAAGAATTGACGGGACTATTTGTGTCTCTGGTTTCGGATGATTATCGGCGACGCGTGTCAATCGGAGCTTATTTGGTCGTTCACGCACCCGGCCCCCACTGGAACAGGGTTCAGTCAAGCTTGCTCTCCTAGCTATAGCTAGTGCTCGCTCAAATCGATGGCCATGTAAAGATGCTGTCATGGGGATATGATGCTAGATCTTTTCTTTAATCAAGATCAATTCGATCTACCTTTTTGATGAAAATATATAAAAACAAGCTAAGTAGTTTTGTTCTGGAAACATCTCGTCTATCCTCAGTTCCGTGACAAAGTTTCAGTGCAGTTATTAGTTTTGAAAGGAAAAAAAAAAATTGCAAACAAGATTGGCTTTGTGATGCAAACATATGGCTAGCCGTGCTGCCAGATAGAGACGATCAGAAACGTAGTGTAGCTGGAAAAGCTTGCCTAGCAGAATTGGGCATGGAGGCTCATCATAATGCACCAATTGATGTCCTTTCTTTTGGTCCATGATCATTTTCAGCTAGCATCATCATCAGTCAATAAAATATAATAGCAAAAGGACTCATGCATACAACTAATTTTGTTTTTTATTTTGGCAACAAAAAAATATTATTAAAGCAAAATCGTAGGCCTGTTGTGGTGGTGCGTGTGGTGACACACAATCGAGGGAATGAATTATTGTATTGGGCGACTTGGTGGTGTACTCCATCCATCTCATTCTCATGCCAAGCAAGATGCCTTGCTAGAGGAAAGGTTGGGCCTCACCTATGCAAATTTATATGGTTAGAGCTCCAACTCCAGTATTGGTTTAGCTGTCCGCTCCCTGGCCTGGCCTGACTCTTTAAAAAATTTTGGGAGGTCCATTTCAATCTTATATGGGGCTGGCTGAATTGACCTCACCTACTGCCAGGTTCCTTTCAACATGGCTGTAAGCAACTACGCCATATATATGTCCATCTTCTGCTGGTGCATGCCTCTACATCTAGAAATGATATATGTAGTTTGGTTGGCACCAGCATCATATGCTTGCAGCATGTACACCATATTTAGCAGCAGCAAGGGAAGGGATGATTGATGCTGAAGCTGTTCCATTTTGATTTTTGAGTACTTTGCTGAAGGTTCTTCAGTTCTGAATTCAGTGAGATGTATTTTAATCAGTTGTCACTGGAGCTGGAATCCTTCTTCAGTTTTGTTCCTTCAGTTTCTGCGTCCTTGTAACTTGTAAGGATACACCACCTCCAGCTACTTGACGGTACTATGGCCAAAGTCAGAAAAGGGGGGAACTAAATGCACGGACCAAGAAGATATGAAGAGATGGGGGCATGATCCTAAAAGGACACAGCCCCAGCCCGGCCACCACAGAGACAGGTCCCAATGGCAATGAGATGAGAGGTGTGACCTGAGTGATCGGCCTCCTCACATTGGCTGTTGACACAATCCTTGCAGTGTAACTTTCAGTGTCAACTTCTGCTTTTTCTGTGACCAAAGGGGCCGTTGCCCTTTCAGCCACGAGAAGAGGCTGCTGCTGCACAGGGCAGGGCCACCTCGTATGGACGGACGCATACAGCTTGAGATCATGGCCTGGATGCCCAGATTCCCGTTTGCAAAAACTGCAAGTGCCCCTGTGTGGGAGGTTGCACTGCAGAATTGCGAAAAATGAGTGGGTGGGAATTCTTGTGGGAGAGGAGAGGTCGATGCATGATTGGTGCCTCACTTGTTGGTGCCTTTGCAAATCCTTTCTTATGTTGACGATGTGGGGACTAGACCCTTGTTTATAATTTCGTTTGATTTTGCGAGATGTGTTCTGCGCTGAAAAGAGGATGTTGTCTTTTGGGGAAGATATGTTTTTTAAAGATAATAGAAGTTCCGCCTTCAGGTTCTCACAAAGAGAAGCATCAAACCAATCTTATTATTTTTTTTTTTGAAACGCAGCAGGCAAGATTACTAAGTAGAAGAGTAGAGAATTACATGCGCAAGCGGCAAACAACTTCCCCGGATTGGACATCGGTCAACCCGGGGGAGGATACTAAATTGACTACTCACACTCTAGAAACAACCGTAGAGCATCATCTAGGTGCTCTGTCATGGAGACTCCATCATGTACGTCCCGCCTCCGCCGCAATTGCAGCCGCCCGCAAAGCTCCATGTCATCAAGCCTCATTTATGATCCTTAAAGCATTGACCGCCTTCTCCGTAGGTCCTGCCCAAAGCTGTCAACGTAGTTTTTGATTGCAATGTCCGGCGCCGACGACCCGCCATTGATGAAGTCCAGCTTTCAAGCGCAAGCTTGAGCCGGGCACGCGTGCGCCACCGCACGGGGGAAGGACGGCTTGGCAGCTTGACGCAGCTCGATCGTGTGGGAGCTAGTGGCCTTCGCCGTCGGTCCTCGACCGCTTGGTTTCTTCTCAATAGCCGGGGTGCGACCGGCCTTGGCAGCGGCTCGGGGCACCTTCTTGAACATCATCTTGCGAAGGATGCGCAAGCACCGTTGTCCTCGACTCCGGTGCATTCATCGGCATCTCCCCGATCCTTGGCCGTCCATCTCCTCCTCCAGGGGTGTGGCCAAGTCCTGCGGCTCAACATCCAAACTCAAGTGTTGCAGCTCAACGTCCATACCTTGGCCCGTCTCCAGGGCAGCCTCAGCCGGGGGGAGAGTGACCTCCAGCGATACATCTACCTCCGAAGACTCGACTAGTGTAGAAGGTAGGATCCCCGTCGCCGGTGCTCTGGTTACCATGGCGAGTGAAGCGGCTAGCTCCTCCAACATGGGGTCCACCCGTGCCGAGGCTCCTCGCCCACGCAACGCACCAAAGACGTGAGGCTCGAGCGGCCGCGAGTGGTGTGTAGCAAAGAATGTCGACCTCCATCGCAGCGGACTCGCGGTCGCCGTCGGCGATGTCGGCGATGTCTGCCGGCGCCCACCCGCCCAGCCACGTCTGAGCTCAGGGCGTGATGGGGGGCAGGTAGGATGGCAGCGTGAGTCGGTCCGCCACCCTTCAGTGTCGATGGCGTAGCTCTCGGTCGCCTGCACTCCCTGGCACGGTGATGGAGGCCATGGCAGCGCAGCAACGAAGGGGTCCCGGCATTGCGCCGACACGGTGGTCGGCACCGGAGACAACGGGTAACGCCCGACGTGGCCGGCGGGATCACCTCCGGGCAGCGTGGCGCCGCGGGCGCTTGCACCGACTTCGGGGGTGGTGCCGAGAGCACACGTTGCCAACCGTGAGCGTCCGGGGCAGCCGCCCGCGCCCGGGGCCCAACCGCCGGTGGACGGAGATTCGCCCAATGGCGGCATTGGGCGCCAGAGGCTCGTTGCGCCCGCTTGCATTCGAGGCTCACGGTGTGCGCGCGCGCTTCGCCGCCGCAGCGGCCCTCACCCCCGACGACGACGGCCGGGCGATGGCGCCGACGATGGCGCTTTGCGGGTCTTAGGGCTCGACACCAAAGACGCTCAAGTCGGCATCAACTCCCCGGCCGACTCAACGCCCTCGGCGGAGTCGACGGTCGGCGCCAACCGGTTGCGGCTCGTTTGCACCGCCATGGTGAGGGCTCGGCGAGCTGCGCTTAGGTAGGGAGGTCTACCTCCGCCCCCTCATCATCATCCTCGTCGCCGCCTCCGGTCATCGGCGACGTCACTCCATCGCGATGTCGGCTTCGACCGCCCTCGTGGTCGGGAAGAAGGGCGCGGCGTCAGCGAGAGGCGAGGCCCGCCAGCCCGTATCACCATCCCCCGCCACAGGCCTTCGCCGGCGGAGGGGCCGGGGGCCGTCGCGTGGGCCGCCCCTCCCGGCACCAGAGACGGAGGGGTCCAACCGCGGTGCTGGGGGGCCTCTGCGGGGGCGTCACCAAGGCGGGGTCTTCAGCCACGACGGGCGTGGCGCCGCCGGTTGGAGCCGGTCGGCCTCAGCCGGCGCGGGCCCGGCGCGGGGAGGAGGCGGGGCCGGCCGCCCCACGCCGGCGGGCGCGCACACCTTCGCTGGGCGGGTGGCCGCTCCAGATCCTGGTGCCGGCGAGGTTAAGGATCCGTGCGAAAGCCGACGTGGGTTGACCGGATCCGACGAAGCCGCAGGTCGGGGGCCTCGCCGTCGAGCCCGCAGGCGGCATCGCGCGAGACCGCGCTGAACTCCATCTTCAACTTGTTGGCGGGTAGGGGAGGGGAAGGGGAGGGAACCGAGGGACGGGGAAGGGGAGGAGGGCGGGGTGGATGGGGCGCCGGCGAGAGGGTGGCCGCCCCGGCCCGCCGGGCGGCGGGCGCAGGGGCGCCCGGCGGCTAGGGTTCGGAGACATGGGGGCGGGGCCGAAGTCGCGAAAGCAAACCAATCTTATTACAAACTCACTCCAAATGAAACTCAACCAATAAGGCCTAAAGGTCATGTGACAAAATATTTCTCAACACAGTTACCTAATTCTTTCTTTGGATTTTGATATCGTTTACAAAAGAGAAAATAATATTTAGCCACATATTCTATGAATTTCAAATGAAAGGGCAATTATATGTTTGATGACTTCTTAAGGTACTGTGATACATTATAGCCCGTAGCCACTGATAATTCGGAGTGGTAAAGCATCTCTCTTCTATATACAATAGTCCATAGAATTGTATTTACCGGACGGTGTAGGAACCAAGGAATGGTGCATATGCGAGCGTGCTCTCATCCCCGTCAGAAAATCTCCAATTTACCGTTGAAGTAATACTGCATTATGTAAGTGTACTTTTGTGTGAAGCTAACATCGTAGCACTGGAACTCAAGAAGTCTACTTAAACCCAGTTATTATCATTCGCTCTAACACTAGTACATAGACTATTTTACTGGCGGCACTTTTTAATTTTTTATCTGATTTTACCAACCACTAGTGTAAAAACCGTTAAAAAAATCAGTATACTTTGCTGGCACCACCTAAGTCCTAAGAACCACCGCTATTAATATTTACACTGGCAGTTTTCTTAATCACCACTATAAATCCATTTATAGAGGTGGTTTTATTGAAAAAACTGCCATTGTAAATTAATTTTTCAAAAAATTAAAAATTACAAATTGTGCCAGAAAAATAAAATATTTTTCAAGGGATAAATTCGTGGATACCGAGAGTACGGTATCAAGGTTTTATAGTGATTTTTTTCATTTTCACACAAATTCTCAGAACCATAGCCCTCGCACTATATGCTCCTTACCACTAAAGACCAAAGTCATATGTGGCTAATCAACAAAGACACTCCCCTAGTATTTACTCCAACGGATTTTGAAATGAAGATTTGAAGCCCTAAACGAATTTAGATAGAAAAAGTTTCAACTATAAAGTTTTAGATCTCGCCGAGATCTATAACTCTTATTTTGATCATTTTTTCCATTCATTGTCATTTGAGAAAAATTAAAAACATATGAATTTCAAAATCATTAATCTTGTAATATAATTTTAGAATCTAAATGACTTCAGATGGAAAAGTAATCAACTACTCTTGCTAAACCACCCATGGTCATTTTTTCTATATATCATAGTGTTTACCTAGATACATGTATGTACATTCTAAGATGACTTATAATTTGGGATGGAGATAGGGCCTTGTAGTTGTGTGGGTTATGCAAACTTTTACTTTTGCTAACTCATAGCCATGTCATTAACTCATTATCCATGTAATATGCCATGTCTTTAAAAGCTAGCTCAAGAGGTTATTTAGACGGCTTTCGATACTAAGAGGGTACAAGGTGACGAACCGTCAATAAATAGGAATTTAAGCTTAACAGAGGTTTCTTTCCTCTTTCTAGATACGGAGGCCGCGCCGTTGTTTGTAGTGCCTAGTCACTCCAATACTCTAGTGTTTAGTATCGGTGCTCCTGCCCCATGGAGAGCGACATTTGTGGGGCAGACATGGCATCAGAGGAACTGTTGCCGGTGTTAGTCTATACTATTTTGCCCTAGCACATTACTGATGAGTATATTTTAGTGTCATCTCCCTATTTCGACTGATGGTTTGATATCATCCATGTGGAGTTCTGCAGCTCATAAGCTAGCTGATGTTTTTTTTGTCACGAGACAAAAAAACATTGTAACATTGCTGATAATAAGCTCAAACGAATAGGCCAAAGCTGTTAAAAGGTGAGCATAAAAAAAAAATGATTATGGCACAGGTAAGATTATAAAGGATATGCTCGTTTGGTAGTCGGTATACAGATTTCGCAATGATTCATCAAATTTTATATACATAAAATGGGTCTAAATTTTTCTTTACCGCTTTTAATGATTTCTCCACGACAAGTTTTTATTGAAAATATATAGGTACACGTATGGATGACGTTTCGTTCTGTACTGAGCTCGCGTCACGCTACAGCTAACGGCTGTGCTCTCAGCTCTCGTAGGCGGGGCCTCATATATCGAGATATCGCCCCAGCTTTTTTAAAAGATAATAAAACCAAAGTTCCGGCTTCAGCTTCTCCCAAAGAGAAGTATCAGACCAAACTTATTAGGGCGTGCCCAACCCACCAGCGTGGCTGGTGGCTCTAGAATTCCAACGTAGGTTCGGATGCCGGATGGAGGAGAGAGTAAATCAGATGGTGGCTTCGCAGACGGACAGTGTAGCTTTGCGTAAGAACCATTGGCTTGCTCGACAAAGAATGAAGCAGCTCGAAGAGCGAGCGATGGAGCAAAAAGATGTTGGCTTCGGACACAAAAAGCAAAGGCGTTTGGAGAGGGGACCAGCAGGTAAAAGCAAAGAAGGAAAACGACGTGAATGACATGGGAAAGACGGTCATGCGTTGTTCAGCCAGAATGCGGATGTATCCTAGCCTAGGTGGAGAGAATCTTTTTCTTGAGGCCAATACACCGTGCAGCCCCTGGTTGGCCTTGCCCTTAAAAAACTCACTCCAAACAAAACTCACACAGTTCTCAGCGAGTAAGCAAAGTTCCAACCATTTAAAGCAAAAATAAATATGGTTTTTGACTCTAAATTTCTGCACGCATCTTAGATAATCACCCTTTGTTCATCCAACCGTTGCAATGGAGCCTTAAACGGAGCCAGTATGTCGCCCGAAGAGTACCTACAAAAAGTTTTTTGGTTGACATTTATTAAATACCAAATCATTCCTCGTGAGCTATGTAACCCAACAAAGGGCCGTTGCACCTGTCAATAATAAGAGATGTGTTTTTGTTAGCCCAATTTAGACCAATCTCAAAACATATGGGCTATGTTCCTCGGTGGTCTCAAACCAAAAACACAATGAACCATACGTCATAGGGCCTTAGTGATGATACAATCAAATAATAGATGTTCAATGGTTTGTAGGCCTTTGTAAAAGTTGCAAACCTCGCTACCATTGCAATTTCTTTTGGCCAAATTATCCTTTATTAATATATAACTTCTTGTTTTTAGGAACCACAAGAAAATTTTAATTTTTAAAGAGAGTTTCATTCGCCAAATCTTTTTAAAAACTATTGTTGCCCCCGAAGGCGTATCACGGGTGGTAGTCTTTGTGCGGCATATCCACACATCACCATTTCGTTTCCAATTTTTTTGTATGGAATCACTACTACGAGAATTGTACATTACCGCCAGGGCTCAAACCCCCTTCAACCGCTGAAAAATGAACCGGCGTAAACAAAGCGGCAAAGTGATGTGAGTTTCAAAACACTATTGGGTGAAACACCGGCGGTGATTTGAGGAGAGACTGTCGGTTCGATATCAAACCGGCGGCATTTTGATCCAAGCAATGCCGGTTCGGAAGTCGGCGGCGAGCGAGTTGATATTGAGAGCACCGATGAAGATCTCTTGTTTGGTTTTTGGCTAATTAGTGACACCTAAGGACTAATCTCTCGATGCTAAGTGTTTGACTAGATTGGAGATTGGTCGTGTTTGGAGTTGGTGCATGGTGATCATGGAGGGTGGATCGAGGTGATCCAAAAGTTGATCAAGCATGCAACTTCGGTGAAGTTTCGAGAGATCAATTGTCCCCAAGGCAAAGGTATAACCATAGGGCTTTTGATTTCACACCCAAGACACCATAGAGGGTGTGGGTGGTTATAGGATCGATAAGCCGTACTATAAAGAGGGGAAACTTATCGTACATATCGGTCCTCATGTGCCTTTAGGTTCAAAATTCATATGCATGCATTCTAACCTAAAAGTGCTAACTCCGTCCTTGGTGAAAATGTTTGAAAATGCTAACACATGGTGTCGAGGTGTTCTTCGACGTGTCGGCAACAAGAAACAAGTGACGGAAGTCGGTTTGGAGCAAAGGCGAAGGAACGAGTGACGAAACGGCGGTCGCAGCCAGGGTGACCAGGACGCTTTTTGTGGAAGCACAAAGGAGCTTCGACCCGGACGCCACAGTCGCGCGGTCGGGGCGGTCTGAAAGGGTGTCAGTCGGTTTCGGCCGAGGGGAGCGGCCGGTGACTTCGGTCTTGGCCGGAAGCATCGATCGACTCGTGACCGGACGCTCGGAGGCGGGGTCGAGTCGCTATTTGGGGTTTGTCGGCAGGCCGGACCCACCGACCGGACTCACCGTGAGTCCGGTCGTCGCGTCCGTCGCCGCTAAAAACGCGTGGTTTTTTCCCCAACGGCCACATTTCGGTGGTGAGGGGTATTTATACCCCCTTGGCTGCCTCTTGCTCCCTCTCTTTTGGACATTTGAATCATTCCTAACAAGCTAGAGCAAGCAAGCAAGCCTCCCTCTCTCTCATTCTTGATTTGAGCTTCTTTCTTGAGAGAAGAGTTGATCCTAGTGCATTGCATCGAGTTCTTGCATCTAGAGGCACTTGGGGATCGTTGTGAGCCGGTTGGTTTCTTGTTACTCTTGGAGACACCGCTCCTAGCCGGCTTGGAGGATTGGTGGAGTTGTTGGCAAGAAGAGGTGATTGTTTCTTGGCCACCTCCAGTTGATTTGTGAGAGGATTACGCACTCCTCGTCGGAAGACAAAGTGCAAGGAATACATTGCTCGTGTCTTGAGTACCACACTTGTTGAGTGGTGTGTTGAGGCTAGCAATTGCACCGCCTAGCTCAAACACCATCCTTGTGTTCGTCGGCACAACTTAGGAGAGTAACTTGTCGGGTGTACAAAGCGAACTCGGGTGAACAAATCGACTTGTTCATTGTCTCGGTGTGTGGATCATCACCTTTGTGTGATTGATAGCTTTTCTTCTTCCCGGTGATTGGTTGACATCCTCTACACATCGGTATAACAAGCTTCTCACTCTTGCATTACTTTGCTAGATTACTTTGAGTAGAGAGCTAGCACTTGCTTGTGTAGGTTGTTCTTGCTAGCCTAAGGATCATATTAGGATTGCTCACTAGTTAGAGTAGTGACATAGCCTTTGATTGACTTAGAGATCATAGAATATATTTAGAATTGTCACTAGAGGCTTGCAAGACAATAGAGCTAAGCGCAAACCGCTTTTACGCCGTGTTTTATACTAATCGGTTTGTTTAGTTGAGCTTGTAGAATTTTTTATAGGCTATTCACCCCTTTAGCCATCTAGGACCTTACAAGTGGTATCGGAGCCGTGGTCACCATATTTGAAGGCTTAACAACCTTGGTGTGATAGTATGGCTCATGTTGTGTTCAACCATGTTGGGGGAAAGCCTCCATTCTTTGATGGGGTCAAGAATTTTGACTATTAGAAGAGAACCATGAGAATGTACTTGGGATCAATCAATGACCAAGTATGGGAAGTGACCGAGAAGGATTATGCTATCCTTGATCCAACCAATCTCACTCCCACCGATAAGGCTAACAAGCAATGCAACACCATGGCATTGAACACTTTGTACAATGGCATGGATGTCAAGGTGTTTGAGGGCATCAAGGACCTTGAAAGAGCAAGTGAAGTTTGGGAAAAGCTTGGTGAGACTTATGAGGGAACAAAGATGGTGAAAAGTGCCAAATTATATGTGCTCAAGAGTGAGTTTGAGAACTTCAAGATGAAGAAGGATGAAAGCATACCGGACACATTCCATAGGCTTCAAGTAATTATCAATGATCTCAAGGCTTTGGGTGTGAAGACATTGGATAGAGACTTTGGGCACAAATTCTTGATGTGTTTGCCCAAAAGATTTGCTATGTTGAGGAAGATTCTATTTAGAGGTGCATTGGACACCATGACACCTAGTGACTTGCTTGGTGAAGTACTAACCGATGAGCAAGTAGATGGGATGGAAGATGAAGTGGAGAAGGAAGATGATAAGAGCAAGAAAGTTGTGGCATTCAAGGCCGCCACCACATCATCCAAGGCTAAAGGCAAGTCCAAGGCTCAAGAAGAAGATGATGAGGAAATCAACCTTGAAGAGATTGATCAAGAGTTTGCTATGTTTGTGAAGAAATTTAGCAAAGTCTTGAAGAGCAAGAAGTTTGGGTAAGGCTCTAGAAGAAGAAATGATTCATCCAAGAGCAATGAAGAGCCAAGAAAGTGCTTTGAGTGTGATAGCCCTTATCACATCCTTGCCGATTGCCCAATCAAGAATAAAAAAGAGAAGATGAAGGCATACAAGGGTGGCAAGACAAACAAGAAGAGTAAGACTATGACATTCAAGAAAACAAATGATGGTGCTTTTGTTTGTTCTTGGGATAGTGATGGCTCCTCCGATGAAGAGGAAGAGAAGCCCAAGGCCATGAGTGCAATTGGCCAACACAAGAAGTCATCCCTCTTGGCTCATCACCTTCATGCTTCATGGCTAAGGCCACTAAGGTATCATTGCATGAGCATGATGAACTAAGTGATAATGAAGTAAAATATGATGATAGTGATGATGAAAATGATGAATGTGAACCCACTAAGGATGATATTCTTGAGATGCTTAAGCAAACTCATATCATGCTTAAGACTAAGGACAAGGAATGCAAAGCTTTGCAAAAGAGTGTAAAACTCTTGAGCAAAACTTTAGTGAGCTAGAGGCCACCCATGAGGGTCTAACGGAAGACCATGGGGAATTGGAGCTAGCTTATACAAGGCTCCAAAAGGCCCATGCCTTGCTCTTAGAGAAGAATGATAAAGCTTGCTTAATCATCAAAAAGGATGTTGGTTCAACATGTGACATCAT
This sequence comes from Hyparrhenia diplandra, assembly GCA_015847255.1. Taxonomy (NCBI): domain Eukaryota; kingdom Viridiplantae; phylum Streptophyta; class Magnoliopsida; order Poales; family Poaceae; genus Hyparrhenia; species Hyparrhenia diplandra. The sequence goes on from JADLZK010003608.1 coordinate 42,499, forward strand.
AGATGAACCCTTTGTGATTGATGTTGAAGAACCATCTATTCCTTCCACATCCACATCATCAACCCACTCAAGCTCTACTAGTAGTGATGGAGTGATTTTAGATTCATCACTAAAAGTTGAGAATGAGACTCTCAAAAGAGAGGTGGATGAGCTCACCCACTCCTTGAGGAAGGCATATGGTGGGGATGCCCGCTTGCTAAAGTGCTTGGGTAACCAAAGGTTTTCCCTTAACAAGGAAGGCTTAGGCTATGTCCCCAAGAAAGGCAAAGAAGGCCTTTGCTACTCCAAAGCCTAGCTTTGTGAAAAGCAATGGGTCCTATTGCAATAGACATAAAGCAAGTGGGGCATCAAGAGCAAAAATGTGCTAAAATCAACATAAACAAGAAATCAAGCAAAGTGCATTCCATACATTTTGATTCTTGTTATTTGCTTACCAAGGGTGAGAAGGGTGTCAAGGCAAAGTTTGTTGGTACACCCATTGTTGGCCCAAAGAAGAAGGTAATTTGGGTACCAAAGGCTTTAGTTGCTAACCTCCAAGGACCCAAAGACAAATGGGTACCTAAATCTTATTGATTTTCTTGTAGGTGAATTACAAGATTGGGGGTAACCATTGGATTCTTGATAGTGGGTGCACTCAACATATGACCGGTGATGCAAGGAAGTTCAACATTATTGATTCAACTCAAGAGAATGGCAAGCCTATTACTTTCAGTGATAGCAAAAGTGGCAAGATACAAGGCATTGGCAAGATAGCAATAACCAATGATTTGACCTTATCAAATGTGGCACTAGTGAACATATTGAAGTACAATTTGCTTTCGGTGGCACAAATTTGTGATCTTGGTTACAAGTGCATCTTTGGTGAAGATAGTATTGAGATTGTGAATACAAAAGATTCAAGCTTGATCTTCAAGGGAATTAGATTTGACAACCTCTACCTTGTGAATTTTGGTGCTAGTGAGACACAAATTAGTACATGCTTGATATCTCAATCTAGCATGGGTTGGCTATGGCATAGAAGACTTGGTCATGTTGGCATGAAGCAACTCAACAAGTTAGTGACTCATGATCTAGTGAGAGGCTTGAAGGATGTTCACTTTGACAAGGACAAGCTATGTAGTGCATGTCAAGCTTCGGCAAGCAACTTGCCAACACTCATCCAAAGAAGAGCTTCATGAGTACTTGCAAGGCATTTGACTTGATCCATATTGACTTGTTTGGCCCAACCGCTTACACAAGCATAGGTGCCAACAAGTATGGGTTTGTGATTGTGGATGACTATACAAGATTCACTTGAGTGTTCTTTCTCAATGACAAGAGTGATACATATTCAATCTTCAAGACATTTCTCAAGAGGGTGCACAATGAGTTTGACATCATAGTGAAGAAAGTGAGAAGTGATAATGGAAGTGAGTTCAAGAACACAAGAGTTGATGAGCTATGTGATGACTATGGAATCATGCATCAACTTTCGGCCAAGTACACACCACAATCAAATGGCCTAGTTGAGAGAAAGAATAGGACTCTCATTGAGATGGTGTTGATATTTCTTAACGACATTACCAGAAATAGATAATAACCCATTTCCGGTAACGGCACCAGAAATGCTTGTTGGCACTTCATAGTGCAATCTCTAAGAATAATATTCTCGGAGATCACGTTAAGAGATATCAGATGATAGATGGATTCATGTGTTTACTTTAGTCAATCCGCAAGCGCACGGATCTATCATTGTAGCATTTCACCCGGTGGTATTCGGGTATCGTGATTTATATTTTCCCAAGGGAAGGCAGGCTTGTGTGGTTAGCTAGCATAATGATGATGATGATCCACAATATATTTATGAATAGCCATTAGTCAATTGCAGGGGTAAGAAGAATAGATATTCGAGGATAGTGACAAACACACATAAGCTACTACACCACTAGGGAGAGAAAAGGATAAAAGAGAATCTACAATGAAAAGGTGGTTCTAAATATTGCACATGGGTGAACTCTAGTTTAACATGTGAGGAGGCTAAATCATGATGGGATTACGATCATATGATGAGGAGATGCCCGGCTAGCCTGCGCTAGCCGATGGACACTTTCAGAACTCCAACTCAACATCCGAACGTGGAGGAATACGATGGGCGGAACAGGGCTGTCACCACCTGCCCCCTACCTCACTACCGTGGGATGCCGACATTTCTGATGATTACTATAGACCTGGACACCACGTCCACGTATATAGAAAACTACCTAAATCCCAGGGACTCCGACCCTACGGATCGACAAGCAAGGATAAAGGTAAACCCGAAGGTACACTCAAAACCATCATAATCTACATAAACCGACCACTCTCTAGCGAGTCGACACATGACGGTTAATTCTATAATTAGCCAAGTTCTATCTACTAATATGTCAACTAGATCATAGTTCACACATTAATAAGATAACATGAGGGTAACTATACTCTAGTTCGAACGCATTGCAATATGAATATAAAGACTTGAATATTGAAAGGAACTCCATAATAATATTAATATTACCAAAAGATCCTTCCAAGGAGACAAGCCCTCCTTGAAGCTCAACCTTGCTCAAAACTACAACTAGGACTAAAGAAAGTGAGTGAAGTGCTCAAGGGTGTGTGTTGTGTGTTTGGAAGGGGGTGTGGCCTCTTATTTATAGGAGAATGAAAGTGGTTTTTGGCGGGAGTTTTGGCGCCAAATCCCGAAAAGCACCGCCATGCACCTACGGCGGTCGGCCCAGTTTGGCCCGCCCGCGCCCATCCGCCAGCGTGTGGGCTGGTGGCCCGGTGTAGGTAAGCCTTTCCGGAGGTGTTTCGGTCCGTTTTGCTTCGGTTACGGCACCCCACGTTCCCCTTGGTCAAAAGCGCATTTCCTGAGTTTGCACTTTACTCTTTATTTGGCGTACTCTCACCTGTTTTACGTGTTTGTTCGCAAAATAATTATTCTCGAATACAAGTGGAACTAGGTGAGTAGTAGATTTATTTGACATAAGTGTGTTCCATCTCTCTTAATTAGAGCTAAGTTGGCGGTATAAGATGTATGATAGTGACGCCAACAAACTCCCCAAAGCTTAACCTTTGCTTTCCCCGAGCAAATAGCTAAATATTTAGGTTGATGATCAGGAGTTGCTTCAATGCCGATATAAATCAAAGTGTACCATGTTTATAACAGAGTGTTCACTTATTGTTTAAATAAGTTGGCAATTTTCATCTATCCTTATTACTTTTCGAATCATATGGCTCTCATAACATTTTTCCACATTCTTGGCGATTGCAAGATAGAACGGTTTAGTAGAGCTACTACTTCTTTTATTCTTTTGAGTAACTATGCATCCGGATTTTTTATTTAGCATATGTATGTAATTGCATACTCTTCTCTTTTTTTTTTTTTTTTGAATACTTGAGAGAGTGTGATATTCTCTCTTTCTTTTTTTTTTGTTGGAGAGGTGGGTTCTTCTCACCCTAGACTTGTGTCTTTTATTTCCTCTCTTTTTGGAGATGTGGGCTCTACTCGCCCTCGGACACTTGTCCATTTTTCATCTCTCTCTCTTTTTTTTTTTTTTTAGATTCAGGTTTCGGATGTCAAGTTCTCTAGGAACAAAGTTATAGTAGAGTCTCTTTGTACCATATCATATCCGCAATAACTTAGAAAAGGATCATGTTCTTGCAACCCATGCTTATCAAGTTTTTAGGACAAGACAAGATAGCCAACAAACTTAGACATCAAGGAATTCTCGAAGTTATAACTGGGTGCAAAGCTGATTCATAAACAGAGCAACTATTCATCATTTCATCTTAAGAGAAATCTACACCTTTTATGTCAAATATAGGAGTGGAATATATTTTTGTTGCTTTTATCATTTTTTTTTATTGGTGAAAAAGGAAAATGACTTGGGCAATTAAAGGCTTACCCGGTGTGGGGTCCTCCCCAACCACGGCTCAAAGCCTACGGGTCGGGATTATATCCCATGTGGAGCCAAAAGGGCTCTCCCCGTGCTTGGCGCCGATCCTCTCATGCACGGATGTCGGTGAACTCCTGGCGGTACTCCGATGGCGCCGACCGCAGCGTACATAGGAGTGGAGTGTATCATGAATATTTCTAGTACTCACCTCCGCACCGTGGATGCGTGTCTGCCGAGGTCCTGGATCGTCCGGGGCTCCTTCGTGTGTCGGCGTTGTGGTGATGGAGGCAATCCTTCGGACTCGAGGAAGAGATCTCATAGAGCCCTGTCCATGCCGAGCCGCCGCCGATCCGGGTGCGGGTGTAACCCGACCGGTAGCTGAGTATGTACCTGGTTCGCATACGAAAAGAAACCATGTCTTGGACTCCGGCGTGAACCCAAGTGGAGTGGTGTGGGTTCGCACAAAGTCTCAGTGGTGGGGCGGTGATCGTGAAGTTCTGCGCCCCATCTCTTGCTACTCTCTTTGGTTGACTGCGAGACCGAAGGCAAGGCCGTCGGAAAGGATCCGAACGAAGATAAGTGAACGGGACTTATACAATGAGTATTCCGGGTTAGGAAGCGAAATCTCCATTGTATAGCCCGAAAGTAATAAATGACTTTTCGCGGTCATCCGCATCAAGCTTAATATGATGCCCTTGAACCAAGGATTGGATCGTGATCTCGGGCGCGGGTCAAGAATGTAAAGAACATTACGTCCTTTCTTCAAGCACCAACACCATGAGCAATCCATGTCACAAGGGAAGTGCAATAAACAATGGTGGTAAGCTTGATGGTTTCTAGCATCCAATTAATCATTTCTTTCACGGGGAGCAATTTTGATTCGTTTTAGCATTGCAAAGAGACATTTTAATTCAGCATCATGAATGCGACGGGGATCATGTCTAGGAAAAATAGTGCTAGACATCCATTTATGCATAAATCTTAGTGATGGATGTTGTATGTTTGCATTAACAGACCTCAAATCTAGCACTAGAGCAATCAATATCGATATTTGCATGAAGAAGGCATCACGATTATACCCATGAAGGGCTGCAACAAAATCAATTAGGCATTTCGCTTTGTCAAACCCCAAAATTTCAGCAATTTGTTTCTATGTGCGATAGTGGTGGGTATGAAAAAGTCGAAAAGAAATACCCTCATCATGAACTTTCAAAGTGCGAGGAATTGGATAGTGAGCATTTTAGAGCCTAATTCATCAAGAGGATCTACCTTTGCCCATCCTACGGCTCTCCACATGCGCGGGAATTCGGAATCCATACCTAGTTTCTCGAGAGCTTCACGGGAGCGTGGTGCGTGAGCCGAAGGGTCGATCTTTGAGCATGTGGTATGCTTGTATCTCTCGTGCATCTTGGAGGTCGAGGTGCGGAGCGTCAGTGGGTCGATCGTCAAGTGTGGGTGGACTTGAGGAGGAGCGTCGTCTTAGTGCATCGGGCTTCCTTCGGCCGGTGTGGCGAGCTCGAGCTTTGAGAGAGACGGGAGCTCCTTCTTAGCGTCTTGGCTGAATGCTCCGGCGATCTTGCTTCCTATCCTCGCTCATGTTGACAAGAACAAAACAAGAACTAGAACAAGGGTGATGTTAGCTCGAAAAATTCTTACTAGCTCTTGATCTTTGACACGTTGGGGTTGTTGAGTGCAAGAAGTTTCTTGCACAAGCTCTTGGAGAAAAGATAGAATGGAGAGGTGAAGTGGGAGAGTGAAAATGTGAGAATGAGAGGGTGGTGAGCTCTCAGGGCACCTCGAGTATTTATAGAGCAAAACACCGGCGACACGGGACCGAGAACAACGGCTACGCCGGCCACGAGGCGGGGGACAGCGGCGGCGTTCCTCGCGGCGGCGCGGCCGCCGCAGCGCGGCCGGCGCGGGTGGCCCCTCGGGCGCGCAACTTTGGCGGGGGTGGCGAACGGTCGTTTGCTCCCCGACCGTTGGTGCCGGTCGGTTTCGGCCAGTTGGCCCAAATTTTCGATTTTTCCAAGTTTATTTTAATACTTTATGAAATGGAAAATTATTTTGGAATATGTTTTATATTTTTTTATTCATGGCGTAATACATGGGGTGCTAAAAATCAAGAGTTTTATTTTATGAGTTAGAAAATTTTATTTATAGGGAAAATTTATTTTTATATATTAAATTCAATACTATATAGTGTTGGAAAAGAAAATTAAAGATTCATCTATATATATATATTTTAAGTGAGTAAATAAATTCTATAAAGAAATAAATAAATAAATAAATACTTAATTTATTTCGACTTACCTTTGGTGCTCTTTGTCTTGAAAAAGCGGGGTTGATTTGAATATCTTACGCTTTTACTCCCTGAATTTCTTCTAGTGTAAGCTCATTGTTCTCCTTGGCGGGTGTAGGCTTCACTCGCGGACCGCTAATGTGGTGGTCTTTGATGGTGAAGGTGTTGGTTGTTCCTTCCTTCTCCACACTTGTTTGGTAGGCGTGGCTTTGCTTTTTCCCTCGAAACTTCTTACATTAGGAGCATCATCTTGCTTGGGAGCCGCCTTTTCCTTGGCTCAGGCTTTTGTTTTCTCAAAGTTTTGGCTAGTTGAGGGAGGTTCATGAACTTTTTGGGATCTATTACTATCTCCTTCAACTCTTGGGTGGTTGGTCCGCATTTACTTACGAATCATAGAATATTGCTCTTTGGCTTTCTTGGGTTTGATTTGCGGGTCTCCTTTTCTTTGTTTGGGTTAACGGTTTTGAAACCGTTAAAATGACACTGCATCTTGTTTCATCGGGGGAGTTGGAACTTGATCCTTCCTGTTCCCACTGCATATGGTGGCATTCTTTGTGTTTAGAACGGTCTTCCCAAGAGTAGTGACATGTTTTCATTTTCCCCATATCGGTGACGATAAAATGCGTGGGGATGTAACTATTCTTCACCCGTACTAGAAGATCTTACGCTATTCCTTCTGGCTGTCCCGATGGATTGGTGCGCCATTTGGAGTTGCATTTTGATGGGGGTGAGTGGCGAACATCTTAGTGCATCACTTGTCTTCTTGGACATGATGTTGACGCTTGCCCCCAAATCACGGAGAGGCTTTCTTGAAGACGTGCGGACCAATTGCACAAGTGATTGTTGGGTGCCCGGGATCCGCCTTCTTTGCAACAAATGGTGACTCTACAAAAACATCAGGGCAGGTCCGACTCGAGGGTTACCAATCCTCGTTGTCACCATGTTAATCGTTTGATGAAGTTTTTCGCTACGCCAAACCTTCTTTTGATTTAGGCGAAATAGCGAGATGACATTTGAGAAATTTGAGTTTCAATCATTTTATTAAAGCTAGATTGATTACGAACAATAAAGTAGATAAATTTTCAAGTTTTAAACTAATAGATTCTAACATTTTATCATTATAAGATATTTTCTTGTTAGAGATTCATTAATCTTAGCTTGACCATAAACTAAATCTTTCAAAGAAGGTTGGTTTGAGTTATAATTAGAATTGTAATTGTAATTAAAACCATTACCTCCTTGTGGACGCCCTTGATTGTTCCACCTATTGTTATTATTATTGTTATTACCATTGTTGTTACCGGATGGAACCCATTGTTGATGAAGGCAAGCTCTTCGCGAAGTTTTGGGGCAGTTGTTGCCCGAATGTCCAAGCTCTCCACGGACTTCACAAGTCATCAATGCTTACGGAGGTGGTAGAGTGTTGTTCATGACTTCCTTCTCGGTGGCTTGATCTCCCAATCTTTTGAGTAACAGGTCCATCTTTGCAACTAGCATGTCCTGTCTCCTTGACGTTGTGCATGCCTCTTTTCGTTGGGGCTCTGTCTTCTCCCCATGCTTGGTTCTCGATCATCTTCTCGATGAGTGCTTCAGCTTTTTTCAACAGTGAGGGACGTAAATGCCCCTCCGGCCGGCGACATCAAGATGGCCCTTACACATAGGTGTAAGACCATTGTAGAAGTTACGGCACGAGCCATGTCTCCATGCCGTGATGTGGGCGGGGCAAGGATGTACTCTTGCAGCCTTTCCCACGCTTCAGAATTGGTTCATTTGGATTCTCGCTGGAAATTGGAGATTCTTGCCCGCGAGGGCATTGGTTTTTACCCATTGGGAAGAAACGTCGGCGAGGAACGCGATTGGAGCATTTGCTCAGTCTTCGACTTGAGCTTTGTCCTTGTAGAACCATCGCTTTGCCGCCTTCCCCACAAGGGAGAAAGGAAACAGCGGAGCTTGATGGCGTCGAGCTCCATGTCCTTGATGACAATGGTGTCTGACTCTAGGAAATTTTTAAGGTGTGCGTTGGCATCCTTGCTTGGCAATCCACGAGAATGGATTTGCCCGTACCATCGTGATGAGGGCGGTCGCCGGATCTCAAAATTCTTGTCTCCAACGTTATTTGTTGGCCCGATGGGGACATTGCCCACCGGGGTTGAGTAGTCCGCGGAGTGTCCCGGCCATGAGTGTTGATGAAGATGGTACGGTGATGATGGGTTCAACCTCCGGTGGAGTAACGGCAGTGTAACGGTGCGGGACCGTCTCTTTTCGATCAACGCCTCCGGATTGTCAACGGTTGTTGGTAGGAGGCGGCCGATCATATACTATCCCCTCGTTTTCATCCACAACAGAAGAAAAAACAAAAGAGTTAGCCTTGCAAAGACTAGGGCTATCATTCATACATGTGATTATAATCATCATATGCTAGCTTTATGATTATTTTTTTTTAGAAAACCATGCCTTCCCCACGAACGGCGCGGAAATGCTTGTTGATATTTCTTAACGACATTACCGTAAATAGATAATAACCCATTTCCGAAGCGGCACCGAAAATGCTTGTTGGCACTTCATAGTGCAATCTCTAAGAATAATATTCTCGGAGATCACGTTAAGAGATATCGGATGATAGATGGATTCATGTGTTTACTTTAGTCAATCCGCAAGCGCGCGGATCTATCATTGTAGCATTTCACCCGATGGTATTCGGGTATCGTGATTTATATTTTCCCAAGGGAAGGAAGGCTTGTGTGGTTAGCTAGCATAATGATGATGATGATCCACAATATATTTATGAATAACCATTAGTCAATTGCGAGGGGTAAGAAGAATAGATATTGGGATAGTGACAAACACACATAAGCTACTACACCACTAGGGAGAGAAAAGGATAAAAGAGAATCTACAATGAGAAGGTGGTTCTAAATATTGCACATGGGTGAACTCTAGTTTAACATGTGAGGAGGCTAAATCATGATGGGATTACGATCATATGATGAGGAGATGCCCGCAGGCGGCTAGTACGCTAGCCGATGGACACTTTCGAGAACTCCAACTCAACATCCGAACGTGGAGGAATACGATGGGCGGAACAGTGTCACCACCACCCCCTACCTCACTACCGTGGGATGCCGACATTTTCGATGATTACTATAGACACGGACACCACGTCCCACGTATATAGAAAACTACCTAAATCCTCAGGGACTCCGACCCTACGGATCGACAAGCAAGGATAAAGGTAAACCCGAAGGTACACCAAACCATCATAATCTACATAAACCGATCACTCTCTAGCGAAGTCGACACATGACGGTTAATTCTATAATTAGCCAAGTTCTATCTACTAATATGTCAACTAGATCATAGTTCACACATTAATAAGATAACATGAGGGTAACTATACTCTAGTTCAAACGCATTGCAATATGAATATAAAGACTTGAATATTGAAAGGAACTCCATAATAATATTAATATTACCAAAAAGATCCTTCCAAGGAGACAAGCCCTCCTTGAAGCTCAACCTTGCTCAAAACTATAACTAGGACTAAAGAAAGTGAGTGAAGTGCTCAAGGGTGTGTGTTGTGTGTTTGGAAGGGGGGTGTGGCCTCTTATTTATAGGAGAATGAAAGTGGTTTTTGGCGGGAGTTTTGGCGCCAAATCCCCGAAAAGCACCGCCATGCACCGCCTCAGCTCCTCCGGCTTCGGACACGGAGACAAGGCGCGGCGGGATCGGGCACGGGCCTGCGGCGGGCGGCCGCACCCCGCGGCGGTCGGCCCAGTTTGGCCCCCCCCCGCGCCCATCCTTCGCGTGTGGGCTGGTGGCCCGGTGTCGATCGCCTTCCGGAGGTGTTTCGGTCCGTTTTGCTTCGGGTTCTCGCCTCGCCACGTTCCCTTGGTCAAAGCGCATTTTTCTGAGTTTGCACTTTAATCTTTATTTGGCGTACTCTCTCTTTGTTTACGTGTTTGTTCCCGCAAAACAATTATTCTCGAATACAAGTGAAACTAGGTGAGTAGTAACCGTTTATTTGACATAAGTGTGTTCCATCTCTCTTAATTAGAGCTAAGTTGGCGGTATAAGATGTATGATAGTGACCGCCAACAGATGGCAAGGTCTATGCTTAGTGAGTATATTGTGAGCCAATCATTTTGGGCCGAAGCAATCAACACCGCATGCCACTACATCAATAGATTGTATTGCCATCCCATGATGAACAAGACACCTTCTAAGCTACTGAATGGAAGAAAGCCAACCATTGCATACTTTAGAGTATTTGGGTGCAAATGCTACATATTGAAGAAGGGTGCAAGACTTGGCAAGTTCGACAAGAGGTGTGATGAGGGGTTCCTATTTGGCTATTCCACCACAAGCAAAGCATATAGAGTGTGGAACAACTCAAGTGGTGTATTGGAAGAAGTCCATGATGTTGAATTTGATGAAACCAATGGGTCCCAAGATGAAGATGAGAATCTCAATGATGTGAGTGGAACTCAATTGGTAAATGCCATGAGGGGTATGGACATTGGTGATATAAGGCCAACTCAAGTGGATGATGACAAGGATGAAGTGCAAATAACTCAAGCTAGTGATGCTCAAGTTCAAGATTAACAACAAGCTAGTACATCATCTCAAGCAACCACAAGTGATCAACCAAGCTCAAGCAATCAAGTCCCAATACTTCAAAGTTCAAGCGTAGCTAGAGATCACCCAATTGATCAAATTATTGGTGACATTGCAAGTGGAGTACAAACAAGGGGAAGGCTAGCGGCTTTTTATGAACACTTTGCTTTTGTGTCACAAGAAGAGCCCGAAAAGGTTGGTGATGCCTTGAAGGATGAAGAATGGGTCATTGCCATGCAAGAGGAGCTCAATAACTTTGATAGAAACAAGGTTTGGGAATTGGTAGAGAGACCAAAGGACTATAATGTTATTGGAACCAAATGGGTGTTTAAGAACAAGCAAGATGAAGATGGCATTGTTGTGAGAAACAAAGCAAGACTAGTTGCACAAGGTTACACTCAAGTAGAGGGTCTTGACTTTGGTGAAACATATGCTCCAGGTTGCAAGACTAGAGGCAATTAGAATTTATTGGCCTATGCATATGCACACAACATCAAGCTCTATCAAATGGATGTCAAGAGTGCTTTTCTCAATGGATTCATCAATGAGCTAGTGTATGTTGAGCAACCACCCGGTTTTGAAGATTACCATCATCCCAACCATGTGTACAAGTTGAACAAGGCATTGTATGGGTTGAAGCAAGCACCTAGAGCATGGTATGAGAGGTTGAGAGACTTCTTACTCAAGAAGGGCTTCAAGATGGGCAAAGTTGACACTACTCTTTTCACCAAGAAGATTGGCAATGATTTGTTTGTCATGCAAATATATGTTGATGATATCATCTTTGGATCAACAAATCAAGAGTATTGTGAAGAGTTTGCCAAGATGATGGCAAAAAGAGTTTGAGATGTCTATGCTTGAGAGCTCACATATTTCCTTGGTCTTCAAATCAGGCAAATGAAGAATGGGACCTTCATTAGTCAATGGAAATACATTAGAGACATGGTCAAGAGGTTTGGAATGCAAGATGCAAAGGGCATCAATACACCAATGGGTACCAATGGATCATTGGACAATGATGAAAGTGGCAATATGGTTGATCAAAGGTACTATAGGTTATTGATTGGAAGCTTACTCTATGTGACCGCTTCTAGGCCCGATGTGATGTTTAGTGTGGGTAAGTGTGCAAGGTTTCAATCCTCACCTAGAGAGAGTCATCTCATTGCATCAAAAAGGATATTGAGGTACTTGAAGCACACTCAAAATGTTGGGCTATGGTATCCCAAGGGGTCAAACTTTGAGCTTATTGGATATTCGGACTCCGACTATGGGGGATGCAAGGTTGATAGAAGAAGCACAAGTGGCACTTGTCAATTCCTTGGAAGATCTCTAGTATCTTGGTCCTCAAAGAAGCAAACCGGTGTGACACTTTCAACCGCCGAGGCCGAATACATTAGTGCCGGTAGTTGTTGTGCACAATTGCTATGGATGAGATCAACATTGAAGGATTATGGATTTGATTTCCACCATGTGCCTTTGTTTTGTGACAATGAAAGTGCTTGCAAGATTACTCAAAACCCGGTCCAACATACAAGAACCAAGCACTTTGACATAAGACATCACTTCATTAGAGATCATTAACAAAAGGGTGATATTGCTATCCAACCTATTGGCACCGAAGATCAACTAGCCGACATCTTTACAAAGCCACTAGATGAGAAGAGGTTTTGCAAGCTAAGAAATGAGTTGAACATCCTTGACTTCTCCAATATGAGTTGAATGCACCCCACTACCATGACATGCCCCTCCATCAAGCAAAGCAAAGGTATTATTGGTTGGCATGGCATTCATGATATCTAAGGACTTGTTAGAACATATAGACATATAACTTGTACCTTAGGAAGCATTCATAGAAAATAAAAGGATTTTAATGTATGTATGCCATCACTATTGCTCTTTTATGCTTGATTGATCTAGTGATGACATATGACATGCTTATGGGCTTGCAATCTCAAGTGTTGAATTTGGCTATCTTTTCACACATATAGTTCAACATAGGCAAGATAACCCTTGTCATGAGGTGTGAAGAAGCTTGTCTTTGGTTCAAACCGAAATATATGTTTGACAAGTGATCCAAATTTGACCAAATTTGAGCACTATTCTCTCTTCCTTGGTCATACCTTTTGTGGAAATTGTCGACAAAGGAGGAGAGATTAGTGCATGAAAGGTTTTGAACAATTAAAAAAAATTACATGTTTTTGAAAATCTTTCATGAAGTTCATGAATTTACAAGTGGTTCACACAAGTAGGGGGAGCAAGCTCATAAACAATTTGTTGCATCATAGAGGGTGTGGGTGGTTATAGGATCGATAAGCCGTACTATAAAGAGGGGAAACTTATCGTACATATCGGTCCTCATGTGCCTTTAGGTTCAAAATTCATATGCATGCATTCTAACCTAAAGTGTTAACTCCGTCCCTGGTGAAAATGTTTCGAGAATGCTAACACATGGTGTCGAGGTGTTCTTCGGCGGTGTCGGCAACAAGAAACAAGTGACGGAAGTCGGTTTGGAGCAAAGGCGAAGGAACGACGATTTAAACGATGGAAATTCGCAGCTCAGGGTGACCGGGGCGAATCAAAAGCATATACCCGGCCGGGCCGGACGACCGTGCGCTGGTCCGGTCGGAATTACGAGAAAGGGTGTAAGTCGCGGTTTCGGCCGAGGGCCGCATCGATCGGACTCGCGACCGGCCTAGGGGTCGAGTCACGAGGGTTTGGGTTTTGTCGGTTGTAGGCCGGACCCACCGACCGGACTCACGGGGTGAGTCCGGTCGATCTTTTGTCCGCCCGGTCAGGCCGCAGAAAAACGTGGTTTTCTCCCCAACGGCCACATTTCGTGGTGAGGGTTATTATTACCCCTTGGCTGCCTCTTGCTCCCTCTCTTTTGGACATTTGAATCATTCCTAACAAGCTAGAGCAAGCAAGCAAGCCTCCCTCTCTCTCATTCTTGATTTGAGCTTCTTTCTTGAGAGAAGAGTTGATCCTAGTGCATTGCATCGAGTTCTTGCATCTAGAGGCACTTGGGGATCGTTGTGAGCCAGTTGGTTTCTTGTTACTCTTGGAGACACCGCTCCTAGCCGGCTTGGAGGATTGGTGGAGTTGTTGGTAAGAAGAGGTGATTGTTTCTTGGCCACCTCCGGTTGATTTGTGAGAGGATTATGCACTCCTCGTCGGGAAGACAAAGTGCAAGGAATACATTGCTCGTGTCTTGGGTACCACACTTGTTGAGTGGTGTGTTGAGGCTAGCAAGGGCAGCGCCTAGCTCAAACACCATCCTTGTGTTGGTCGGCACAACCGGAGAGTAACTTGTCGGTGTACAAGCGAACTCCGAGTGAACAAATCGACTTGTTCATTGTCTCGGTGTGTGGATCATCACCTTCGTGTGATTGATAGCTTTTCTTCTTCCCGGTGATTGGTTGACATCCTCTACACGTCGGTATAACAAGCTTCTCATTCTTGCATTACTTTGCTAGATTACTTTGAGTAGAGAGCTAGCACTTGCTTGTGTAGGTTGTTCTTGCTAGCCTAAGGATCATATTAGGATTGCTCACTAGTTAGAGTAGTGACATAGCCTTTGATTGACTTAGAGATCATAGAATATATTTAGAATTGTCACTAGAGGCTTGCAAGACAATAGAGCTAGCGCAAACCGCTTTACGCCGTGTTTTTATACTAATCGGGTTGTTTAGTTGAGCTTGTAGAAATTTTTTTATAGGCTATTCACCCCTCTAGCCATGTAGTTCAGCTATCACTAGTTCAATTATGATGCTATAATAGTTACTTTGGAATTTGACAAGAAAAATACCTATTGCAGGATTCAACAAACGAGCATTTCGGCAAGGCGTTTGAAAGAATAAAGGATGACGCACCCACTTCTACAAATGACAAGACAGAAACCATCATGGAGCAGCTAGGCAGCCCCTCTACAAGTAACATACCAGGGAAGCCTATTGTCGAAAAACGACACTGCACATATCAAACCTAGGCAGCCTATTGTCGAGGATGATAACTTGTTGAAACAAATTGACAATGATGCTGCCAAATTTATTGTTAACAGTTACAATCATGCTAGGGTTGTAGACATAGATGGGCATTTACTAACAGCAGCACACCTACGACCAAATATTATAGCTGGGGGCTTTATTCATGGTCTGGTAAGAAAAATTTATGATTTATTTATTTTTGTCAGTACAAACATGCACACATGTATTATGTACTAACTCAACTTTTGTAGGTCATAGATGCCTTTGTTCATTTAAGCAACGTGGAGGCCGATTCCGCATCGTTTATTACAACGTTACAAGCCACTAAGTTAAAATTAAATGACCTTGGACCACAAGAACGCACGGGAATGAGGAAGATAATTGCCGAGAAATGTGAAGGAAAACATTTGGTAAACAATTATGATTCTATTTCCACACTTTTGCTTTGTTGCTTAGTCATCGGGTTGTGTATTAATTTTGGATATCTTGCTCGTTTGGACTCTGGCCACACTCAATAGTTTTCAATTGTTTTCGCCAGGTCTTTGTGCCTATGCATATTAACAAGAACCATTGGGCTCTCCTAGTGTTGAACTTTATAAAGAAAGAGGTGCAAATCCTTAATTCAATACCAAGCATGCGAGACGAAACACAAGAGAAGGATTTGTAAGTACAGATGGACTGCGTAGCACGTGCCAAATATTGAGTATTGACCTAAGTTTTATCTATAAAACTTGACATGTATCTCACATTGAATAGGTGAAAGCCATACAGTCCTGCATTGAGTATTCGGTGAAGAGAAACTTGGTTACATTTGTAAAACCAATTAACTTGCTGGACTGGGAGATTGTTCCCTATTGTAACATACCACTACAAGATGATGGGTACTCTTTTGCTTTGCATATAAATATTGTACTACAGTTACTTATATTTCTTGTTTTGTTGCAGTTTTTCATGTGGGGCGTTTGTAATGAAATATGTACTGGCATGGGATGGAGAGCGTATGGCCCATAAAAATTTCAGTGAGGTAATTAAGATTTAAAGTTTTGTCACTTTGAAAATTCTAAAACTGAAAAAAAAATACATAACATTCTGTTCTTTCTATTGTACAGTTTCAAATGAAAATCTTTTAAAATCCAAATATGCTCGAGGCTGCTTCATTGTAAGCGCAACCTAGTACAATTACCACCGAATGGAAAACCTATCACGGTATGTGCTTTTACTACTTATTAAAATCTTTTAGTTTCTTTTATTTGTTGTCGTTGTTGATTACAATTGTTTTCCTCATTTGTTGATGGTACTTAGAAGGAGGAACACTATGCAAAATATCCACAAGATCGTGCAAGGGAAGGACAGAATGTAGATGCAGACGAACTGCAGGTAACAAAAACGACCGCCGGGCATAGCACGAAACTAACTGCAGCATCATCCGAATTGAAAGGAGGGGAAGAAAATAGATCATCGGGACCTAGAATTGAAGTTCTGAAAAGGCAACGAGGACGACCGGCAAAGAACAAAACTACTAGTGTCGAAGGAAACACAGCATCACAAGGATCTGAACAAGTAACAGATGAGGAACCTAGGAAAAACCACGAGGACGACCGCCAAAGAACAGTACTGCTATTGCCGTTGATGATTTAATTGTCATTGATGAATTGAGCAGCGAATCTACCGCTCTTCCCCCTAAACGGGAGAGGCGCAAAGGACCATTGGTCTGCAGCCCTTATAAGTCAGAACCATGACGATGTAACGAACTAAAGCGCATTATGTACAAGCAGTTTTTGTAACCTTGAATTTATATTTATTTGTTGACCTAGTTGAACTAAGCGGAAGGAAGAAGAGTTGATACGATTTATTTATTAAATATTTGACACTTTGAAACCCCATCTGGAGCACGGATTAGGGGGGGTCCCGTGGGCGGCCTGCGCAGCGTTGGAGACGCGCCTGGTGCTGAGGCGCGGCATACAGGTTCACCAGCCGGCTTAGCAGGTTTGGACCTTTCCAGCCAGGGTGCACTTTCTTTTGGTGTGTCAAAGGGAACGATCAACTGCGTACAGACATAGTCGAGATGGGTTGATAAGTGCATTTCATTTCTTCAGCACGAAGCAGTTGGTTCAGACTGAAACATGTTTCCTCCAAAAGGATTCAAGTATCATGACCAAATTTGTCCTCCAAAAGGGTTCAAGTGTCATAGCAAGTCAAAAGTGCATAAATACTACACTAGTCTCGCTGGCATAGTCTAAACATGCTAGAGTCTTACATAGTGCATAACTATTACACAAGTCCCACTGCCGTAGTCTACCATGCTAGAAATGCTAACATAAGTGCATAAATATTACAAAAGTCCAACTGCCATAGTCGAAGATGTCGAAGATGGTATTCTAACTGCCAGGACTGAATGGATCTTTCTGCCACCTCATTCTCCTGGGTTGCGTAGGCAGCACGTTGGGACTGTACCCAATGTCTGTGCGGTCAAGCTGGCGCTTCCCTCGGCGGATTTGTTGGGCTCCACTAGTTCCCTGAAACGTATTCTACAATTAATTAGTTCCAAAAGGCGTCAAACTTAGTTTTGCCACAATTAGTTGTGTAACTACCTCAACATCGGGCTGGGCAACTACAGGTGCACCTGAGATTCTCATCTCGTCGTATTCAGACACGTCAGTGTAATGCTGGTACCCCTCGTCTTCTTCGTCTTCTTCCAGCAATTGTTCAAGTGGGCACCCACGGAGTGGCATTAATGTTTAGCATTTGAGCAAGCTTCCTGCATGCCCTTGCCACTTTCTGCACAAAGAAGAATCAATATGTGAAAGGTAATTGCATGTACTGGGATCCCAATGATGATAGGATTGGCATTGATGAAGCCATTGGCCTGGAACTTGCAAATGTATATTGGAGAATCCTATTTTGGTTAGAGCTCGCATGAGTTTTACCTTTACGTAGTGGTGCAAAATGCCTTTATGTTCTCCACGGGTCTGTGCCAGTTTAACCAAGCCTTCGTTCGAGAGCGCTGACAAAGTTTTGCCCTGCTCAAAAATTGGTAGTTCAGCAAGTAAAATGCATATGAATCTAACATCCAATTCATTCACTGATTTGAGTTAAATTTCAGTACCACATGAAACTGCAAAGGAGCTCTCTCAGGCTGTATCCCATCCCTAGTTGTGACGTCGTAGTCATCTTCAACCACATTTGTTTCTGAGTCTGGTTGATCAAAGTGCAGAGGTGTCTTCAAATGAGTCCTTGTACTCCTTTGAAACCATTCCAGGTATTCATCAAAGGCACGCTGATCGTAGGGTGGCAATGAATTGACCCGCGTCCTCTGTCTCCGCTCCCACAAATCGATGTGCACACTGTGTGTCCGTGCCCAGTCCTTCTCACTGTACCTGTTCCTTCGATCGAACCTACATTGAAAAATTGATGACAGAAGCACTGAAGACATGGATATATATATCTGATGCCACAGAACGCTTACGTCATGCTAGTTCTTCATATGTCCGTCGAAAGGGTAGTGCTTACTTGTGCAATTTTATGTCCGTCGAGTATGATGGCACTGGGTTTGGCTGCCGCCATCCAAACTGCCTGCACACACGGACCGGTATGTGCTTCTCGACCACGTGAAAGAAAATAAGACCAACGTTTGTACGCCACTCGTCCTGCTCCTCTTTACAGCGAGGACTTACGTACTCCTGCAACTCACATCGATCCCAAGGATTCCAAGTGACCTGAAATTGTTTGGCCACGATACAAATTGATTATGCGTCAATTAAGGCAGAACAAAGGCAACATTGAATAAACATGAGGGTTCTAACATGATACTGTGTGACGCAGTCAAAGTTGTCCGTGTACATCTTGTACCTCCTCTTCGGGTTGCCTCTCACTTGCTCCAATTCTTCACCGTCAGGGTGAGCTGCATTTGTCCACAAGTAGAGAGCAGTCGGGCGTACATCCTTGTATTTCCATGGCTGCATTCAGGACGAACATGTAATTCCAAATCAGTAGGTAAATTTGACACTAATCACATATATGTGCAAATCAGTACTTACAGGCAACGCTTCAGGAAGAGTGGGCCTGCCAATTGGAAACCGCTCCCAGCACCAAACCTGTAGTAGGTAACAGCAACCACCAAGGTTGGCGGATGTGCTCGTCCGACGGCAGGCAACACAGAGCTGGCGATACATCCATGCAAGCACTGCACTGCCCCAGCTGTAGGCTCCTATGTCCTCCCATGACTTGCTAAGGATGTCCAAAAATACCCAGCTGATAGTGTTTCCTGACCCATCGGTGAAAAGGAATCCGCCTAGGAACTGCCACAACCATACTTTGGCGTACCTCTGCACTTTTTCCTCTGGTGCTTGGGGGTCCAGTTGCCCAAAGTTTTTTGCGATCCAGGCGGCACTGACACCGGACGTTCTCCTGAAAATTTATTACATTTACAAACATGCTGCTAAAAAACAGTACAGCTCTAGTACTAAAATTTCTCGAATTATTAGACTTTTTTACTTTGATTTCTTTGCCTCCTCGGCGTCTGGACGCACCCCACAAAACTGCTCAACTGCATCCATCCATCGGCCACCATCGATGACCCCAGTAACTGGAAGGCCACCTAACTGCAAACCAAGTATATACTTCACCCCCTGCATCGTGATAGTCATCTCGCAAGAAGGAAGGTGGAAGGTGTGCGCGTCTCCGGCCTCCACCTGTTTGTTTGTAGTTCAGAAAATTAAAAGGTTATTCCAAACCCAAAAAGGAATTGAGAGCTTCAACATAAAGCTCAATGAAGAACAAGATGTAATAAGTCGCACCTGTCGACAAGTGCTGTCAGAAGAGCATGATCAAGGTCAGGAAGCCCAGAATTAACTACCCGCGCCAGCTCAAGGAATCCAGCACGCCGAATGTACGGCGCATACCGCTCGTCCCAGTGAAGTACACCGTGCACTCGTGGCCGAAGAGGTTCCAGCAACTCCTGAAGTTCAAGGTCTGCCAAGACGCGGCCTCGGTGTACCTTGTCGTACTCGACGTCAAGGAGGGGGTAGACAGGATGAGTACCCATCCTGTTGGAAAGTTCAAAATTTAAGTTTGAACAAACATACATGTATCAGATTAAAAGCAAAGAGTACAAAAGAATGGTGGAATGTAGTACATCTGAACTAGAAACTGTTCTTTACCATAAAAACAGCATGTGGAGGGCCCCCACAGTAATAATTTTACATAGAATCCATATGGAATTCTAAACCAATCATATTATTAGTGTCAAGACATTGATTTGGAAGAAATTTTATTTTACATCTTAAAAGTAGACAGCTTGTGGAGTCAGAACAGAGTCAAGTTCTCTTATATCTACAATAGTTATGCCGAGAATATATGCAAATATATCAAGTAACTACTATGGCGATCTGTCAAACACCAAAAGAAGCTGCAAAAGAAAACCTTACAGTATGGCAACAAAAAAACATCAAAATTTATCCCTCTGGACCTCTCAGTTCACCCAGCCACCCTGAACTGTGAGTCATGCACACTCACTTGTCTCAAAGGAAATCAAAATACTATGAATTATTGTTACCTCCGACTGATCATTTTCCAGCAATCAAGTCTTCACTGCTGTGTCGTTCTGGGAAGTGGAATCAATGTCACTATGGTATGATTCCATTGTTATAGCTAGAGTGATCAAATGGACACAAGCCTCCAAAGAGGCAGAACTCCTACTCACCCAATGACTGTTTGGTGCACTTGCCAGAACCTTCTTGAGAAATTTATGTCGACGTGCAAGTCTTACCACTAAATAACACAGGACTAGACAAAAATCAAGAAGCGGTGAAAGGCAACCAAAGGAGTATTCTATTTATTTTCTTATTTTTTTTTTTTTTTTGTGTGTGTGGGTGGCCGCAGGAGGGGGTAGGAGGTACTCTCGATCTCGAAACAGAGGCGAGACACTTTACAAGTACATACAATCAGGAAAGAACAAACTCAAAATGAAAGAAAGGGAAAAAGGGATCCGCTCAGTGTGAGTTGGATTCATATTTCGCAATGAAACAGCAAGCAACAATAATTGAACCCTAATAGTAAACCTAACGAATACAGTGGGGAAAACCTTAAGTTGGTTGAAACTTGATGGCATCAGCGACCAGGGCCTCGACGGAGTAGCACACACCAGCCGCCGCGAAAGGGTCGTCGTACGTGGGCGGCGGCGGCGCGGTACGGGCGCTGGTGGTGAACACGTCGTCGTACGCCAGCGCCACCGAAGAGCGCCCAACACGCCGTCGTCGTACCACGGCGCAGCGGCGGCGGGAACGGCGTCGGAGGGAACTGCGGCGGCGGCGGCGATTCCTCAAACCCTATCCCTAACGTGCTGCGCGGGGTGGGGGAACAGAGTGAATGAGGGAGGGAGGGAGGGACATGAGGCCGCAAGGCTGGGCCATTCAGCCAATTCGTCCGTTTTGCCTTTTTTTTTTTTTTTTTGAGGTGCTTGCTGGGCCGCATAGGGGCTATGGCCCATAGCATGTTTACCTATTATTATCATTATTTGTAGATTTACTCAACAATAAATGTTAAAATACCCTAACGTAATTAGAAAAATCTAAAAACTTGCATAGACATATCATTTTGGTGTATAGTCATGAGAAAAAAGTTTCAATTGATTCGACAAAGTGGTGTTGCACATTCTCACAAAGGCATACATGTCACTCTACGACCAATGTGACTATGCGAGAGATGTCGCCACATGTGAGACTTGTGTATCACCACTATCGCGAAATCATCCAAAACTTTAATATGGTGTTCATGGAGCCAAAATGAGATGTTGTGTGCATTTGTGCAATTTTCAAAGCATGTTTACCTATTATTATCATTATTTGTCGATTTACTCAACAATAAATGTTAAAAATACTCTAACCTAACTAAAAAAATCTAAAAACTTGCATAGACATATCATTTTGGTGTATAGTCATGAGAAAAAAGTTTCAATTGATTCGGAGAAAGTGGTGTTGCACATTCTCACAAAGGCATGCATGTCACTCTACGATCAATTTGACTATGTGGAGAGATGTCGCCACATGTGAGACTTGTGTATCACCAATATCGCGAAATCATCCGAAACTTTAATAGGGTGTTCATGGAGCCAAAAAATATGGTAAAAATGATAAAAAAAATATATATAAATAATATAAAGAAATCAAAATATGAACAAATAATAAAAAATGTTGTAAAAAAAATGCCTATGGTTTCGAACACGGGAGATAGAGATCAAAGCTCTAGGTGGCAACCCATTATACTACTCAAGTGCCTTTGGTATGTGTCAATCGATGCTTCCTTTTAACCTTGAGGTAAGGATCGGGAGCCGGACCTTTTAACCTTCAGGTGTGGCCCATGGCCTGCTGGACGCGCACTAGGCCGCGTGCATCCAGCGGTGACAGAAGGTCCACCTGAACAACCCATGTGCGGCTTCAACGCAGTTCGGCTCCAACGCGCCAGCGACCATGGAGCGGCTCGGCCCAACACCCCGTGCGCTCGTGGTGACAGGAGGTCCAGTCCGAGCGCTCGGCCCAACACCCTGTCCGCCCAAGCCTGGAGCGACAGTAACAAACGCACCTAGAGACGAGGAAACCCTACGATGGTGCTCCTATAAAAAGTCGCCGTACCCTACCATTCCCACGGCGTAACTAAATACTAGAATTTCACCACCACCACCACGGCGGCGGCACCTAGGTTCCAGTGATTCCAATCGGCGGTGATAGAGGTGGCAGCTGAGTCGCAACATGTCGAGCCCCAAGCACGTCCAGATCAAAAGGGCAGCGATTGAAGAAAAAGGTAAAAGGGCAGCGTGCTCATCAGGAAAGAAGAAGGGGGTCAACAGCGCGAAGGGGACCAAACGAGATTGGGAGCAGTGGGATTGGGAGCTGACCCCCTCGCCAGAGAAGAAGGTAAGAGAAATCCCCTCCCCCGCACGATGGTTCCTTTTTCTTTCCCAATTCACGGCCTCTGATATGGTCAATTCCTGTCTACCATTTTATTTTGTCTTGCAGGGTTTTGATAGCAGTGATGATGAAGAACTGTTCACTCCTATCCAAAAGAAGATCAGAGATGCAATTAAAAAAGCTAAGAAAGAAGTCAAAAAGGACATCTTACGCATGGCGGAGAGGACATATGACCATGTTGCGTTCCAGCTAGATATGATGTATTACGACATGCGTATATGATGTAGTACAACATGCCTTAGTCTGTAACTAGGTCGCAAGTAGTCATTTGCATGATTCAATAAAAAATTCTTGTGATGGTCTACGTGGAGGAAATAATATTGGTCTACGTATCTTGAACAAACGCACGCCGCCTTGCAGTAATCTAACGCGGAGAACAGATTAAGGTACGCCGCACCATCCTGCTAGGCGCGTCACGAACGCTCCACCCAGCCTGGCCCGGCTTGAATTCATCGCGCTGAATTCATCGCCGTCTTGGCCGCACCAAGATGGCTGGCGCGTCTTGGCCGCACCATGGTGGCTGGCACGTTGAAGGTGCTGGCAGAAAGGTGACAGAAGGCCTGCTAGTATACAAGATGTAATCTGTCAGCTCAATGGAATGGATAGTGCGGCAGCTAGCCACATTAATGGTGCCAATAATTCTGCCTTTGAGCAGGTCATAAGCAACAAATCCACAGAAACAACCGCACCTCCCAGCTTGGCGCGTCACCAACGCGCCACCCAGCCTGGAGCGGCTTCAATTCAACGCGCCACAAGCGGCTAGATCGCGCCACACAGCCTGGCTGGTCTGGGCTCGATGACAGAAGAAAAAGTCTGGAGCGGTTCGATGACAGAAGCAAAGCCTGGAACAGATAGCCTGGAGCGGTTCGATGACAGAACCAAAAATAACTAAGCATCCGTTGCACTTGGACATTTCACGGCACCATACATTGATAATATGATACACAACAACATAGAAAGGAGAGAGGAACTGATAGGTCATAAAGCATCAATTGTAGTAGTGGAGGTTCCTCATCAAACTGTTAAACATGATATTACATAGTACACAATATAGGTTCCATGATCTTATTTATTGTAAGACCATCAGCAGAAAATGCGTCATGATGTTGTCTTGAATAAATAAAGTAAAAAATTTATCACTTGATAATGGTTACATATGCACTAAGATTATGTGTTTCAGTTTCAGTTCATTCACAAGCTAGCTGCAGCACAAGAAATAAATCTCGTGTGAAACCATCAGACAAGGAACCTCCATTCATCAAATATATGGTTGCTCACTTCAAATCTGTTCATGAAACAGAACAGAAGACATTAATATGTGCATTTCTTTATATCAAAAACCATCGTTTACGAAGCACTGAAGGCCTCATACTAAAAACAAAACTGAAATAAGCTTGCTGAAGAGAATATCAGTTATTGATTGCAATACATTGAGCTACACATACAGGATGATACTTCATGTGGTGTGGTTGTGCCTAACTGAAACTTCCTAGCCATACATGAGTACATGGGAAATTTGTATCTCCCCACTTCCTAGTTATTTACTACAAGAACACAACCTCTGAGGCGTTGCACAGCAACAGAACAGACCAATCACTTATATACAAACACTCTTATTTCAGGCATGGCTACCTCAATTGGTGGTATTGAGCTTCGAAAGTAGGTAGAGGCAAACTGAAGATACGAAAATCGACCCAGCCTGGAGCGGCTTCAATTCATCGTGCATTCGTGGCGTCATAAACAGGCGCCAACAATCCTGGCGCGGCTTCACGCGTTACCAATCATCCAATCATGCATCATCCTGAAATTTGCATGCAGTAAAGGCAGTAAACAATTAGCAGAAAGAAACAAATTTAATGCTGACAAACAACATCATATGGTAGCACAACAATTTTCTTTTGCTGGGACAATATCAAGTGAAGCACATACTCATCAAGCCCATCCTCAGTAATTCTAAGCGACTTGGCTAATATTCCAACATTGTTTACCAAAAGCTGAATAGATGGCTCAAAATTTTTCTCCTGAACCCATTGCTCAAAATTGACTTGAAGGATGCCAAATCGAGATGAAACGTTTTGAGACGGGCATCTGGCTGTTGCCGCTGAATTTCTTGAACAGCCTGCTTCACAGGGTGCATAACTACATGTAATGAAAGATCTCTATAGTATATAATACCTCATATAAGAAGTGTGTGGAACATCCAGCTGACAGAAAAACATAGAAGTGCATTCGGGTTCAGTAACTAAATTGTAGAAAATCATTGGCTCATTGAACATCAATATCAAGTCGAGCGCATGAAAAATAGGAATAAAAGATGCAACCATTGGCAGCTGACACGGATGGGTTTAAACCTATCATCATCAAGAAGAAAAGGGCAAATTTCTACACTATGACTATGACAAGGATACAAACGAATGAAATAGGAACGAAATCCAGAGCAACAGGGAGCGACCTGAATCTCGTGTGTAAGCAAGCTGCAATGAGCAATGAATGGCGGCAGGTAGTTTGGCGTGAGCAAAAAAATACTAAGCTCAGAGCAGAAGAGTTTCTAAATTCAGCAATGATAAACTAAAGAGAAGCACCACACCTGCTCGACGGAATGCCAAGGCAAGAATGAGAGGCACGCGACTGGAGTGACTCACCAAGCACGACGTGGTAGCCCTCCCTAGCGAGCGCCGCTGCCGCCGCCCTGCCCAGCCCCGACGTCGCCTGCCACAACGGATGGTGGGGACGGAGGCGAGGATGCGGGTGTCAGAGGTGATCTTCTGAGCGTCGTCGAGCGGGACGTTGAGTTCGGCGCGCACAAACACTTCTTCCCCTTCAGATCGGCCTCGCCATGGGTGCCCACGCTCCTCATGGTCGCCATCTCAGACTCCCCTGCACGCACGCACGCGCCACCAGCAGACCGTACGGACGCCATGGGAGGGAAGGTGAGGGTCAATCAGACTCAATCGACAACGACGACAGACGCAGATGACGACGGATCCGGCGACGACTAACCTTGGGCTGGGCTGGAAGACTGGTCGGATGGCGGCCCGGCGGTCGGATGTCTCCTCCCACCAGCGGCGACGATGATGGCGCGGATCAATCGTCTCCTCCCACCAGCGGCGACGATGATGGCGCGGATCGAATCGGCGGAGGGCGCCCGGCGCCCCAAGCCCCGCAAGGTCTTCTCCGACCGGCGGCGGCGAGGATGGTGGGCGGCGGCTCGACAGAACGTGGACGAGGAACCCTAGAACGAAAATAGAGATGAGGATGAACTCGAATGCACACTAAAAAAAAATTCATCAAACTATACTACTTTAATCATTTTCTGTTCCAACTGTAAATGTACAATTTTACCCTCGATCAAAAAATAGAACTACGAAAAAGCAATTAACACAGGATCCAAATACCACAAATTTTGAGAGGCGTTGGGAGGCGTTACGTCTCATATGGCCCACATGTCATAGACACAGGAAACGCCTCCAGACGCCTCTCCATTGACGCCTCCCAACGCCTTTTCTCATTTTGGGCCCACATGTCATACACACAGGAAACGCCTCCAGACGCCTCTCCAACCATTGTAAAAAAGTTCATTCTTTTGCCAAAACTTGTCAACTCCTACCTAGTCCTAAAAGCCGATCCATCGTTTTAAGGTTTTGACTTTGCCGTGCTGGTTCTTTCGTTTTGAAATATATTTGTCACCATTAATTTTTTTTTCTCAAACCTTGACCAACAATATTTGTTCATCAATTAATTATTTGTAAGTAAAGTCTCATCAAAATCAAAATACTTTAAACCTGTCCCATGATGTTTATTTACTTGCACTACCGGACTTGCCTTCTTTGTCGAGTGCCCTGGGCACTTGGCTGAGGCACCTTAGCACTCGGCAAAGCTTGACGGTGCCGGCCAAGGCTGACGGCGGCCTCTTTGCCGAGTGCCACATTTCCGGCACTCGGCAAAGCCTGAGATTCCGGTAGTATTGTATAAATATTTATATGAAATACAGCAAATGAACACACGATGGTTATAGATATCTCGGAACGTAGGAGTAGGTTTTAGATACTACCCTAGGTATCTTAGGCCTACTATCTTCCTTGGGATTATCGCCTCCCCACGAGGGGCAGCCCATGACCTAGCCCCCCCCCCTCTCCTCCCTATCCTCGCGGCACCGCCGCCGGCCGAGTGTGCTTGCCGGCAAGGCCGTGTGCTTGCCGGGGATGGCGGCGGTGGGGCCATCTACTCGCGAAATGGCTCTCGGTGGCGTGCTTCCGGGCCGGTTGGCGGGGGCGTGGCCGTGTCGGCGACGTAGGGGCTCGCGGGGCTGCTCGGTATTTGCGATTCTGGCGCCGGCTAGAGCCCGGAGCGGGCGCATGATGGTGGCGGCAGTGAGGTTCTTCTCTCCCTCCATCGCCCCTTCCTCCAACACGGTAATGGGCGTGGTGCCGGGGCGGGTCTGTCGGGCCCCGGACACCCATATCCGGGGCCCCTGGCGCGGGGATCCGGTGCCAGTGGTCGATCCGGTCGCCCGGGTGAGGGGTGGCGCCGATGGTGACGCCATGGTGGAGGCGGTGGCGCCGGCTTGGGCAAGGGGCGGGGCACTTTGCCATCGACTGCTGCTGGCCAGCCTGGTGTCCGGCGGCTGGATCCGGTGCCTAGGTTTTTCGGATCTAGGTCCCATGCGGCCGGGGGAGGTCGGCAAAGAACGGCGGCGTCGGTGTCGGTGGCAGCGGTGGTCGGCAACGACCTCGTAGTGCGGCAGGTGGATGCGCACGCGCAGAGTAAAGGCGGGTCCTCGCACGCCGTATGGTGGTCGGGGGGTGGCCGACGCAGCTTTTGGTCGCCGTGGCGTAGCCGCGCGTCGATGCCCCTCGGGCAAGGCTTTTGTAGGATGGGGTAGCGGCGATGGTGGTGACATGCTTTGGGAATTGGCACTATGGGTTCTCCCGTAGCTGCATTACGTAAGCCGTTCTTTCGGCACTCTTTCTTCTTAACGAAATACGCGTGAAGTCGTGTTCTCAAAAAAAAAAACAAGGAAATGCAAAGGCAGCAAGCACTACCGAATTCGGCTCTTTTCGTAAGTGTCGGACTCTTTGCCGAGTGTATTTTATCGGGCACTCGGCAAAGACCATTTTTGCCGAAAGTGCCAAATAAAAAACACACGGCAACGACAAACATTCGGCAAAGCCGGGCCGAGTGTCAAAAAAAAAAAACCGGGCAAGGAGGGCAAAGCAGTTTTTCAAATCAGTTTTGAGACCTAAATGAATTCAAATAAAAAAGTTGTCAACTACAAAGTTTCATAACTTTTCGAGATCTACAATTTTCATTTAGGAAGTTTTTTTTCCATCAGAGGTCGTTTGAAAAATTTGAATTTCTTCAAATTTGAAATTTGAAAAGATTCAGACCTAGTTTTGCATGATAAGATGAATTCAAACCAAAAAAATTCTACTAAAAAGGTTCATATCTTTTTGAGATTTTCAAAGTTTATTTTGGTCATTTCTTCATTTGACAAAGCGTTAGTAACGTTGTTCATCAAACCTACATCTCTCTCATATCCTCTTATATTTTCTTGAAACTAGAAGAGAGATTAATAAGATTTACGAATAATGTTACTAAAACTTTGTCAAATGAAGAAATGAACAAAATAAACTTTATAAATCTCAAAAAGATATGAACCTTTTAGTAGAAAGTTTTTTGGTTTGAATTCATCTTATCATGCAAAACTAGGTTCGAATCTCTCAAATTTCAAATTTGAAGAAATTTGAATTTTTCAAACGACTTCGATGGAAAAACTTCCTAAATGAAAATTATAGATCCCTAAAAAGTTATGAAACTTTGTAGTTGATAACTTTTTATTTGAATTATTTAGAGTTCAAAAGCGATTTGAAAAACTATTTTGCCGAGAAAAAAAAACACTCGGCAATCGTTGGACACTCGCAAAGAGCCGTTTTGCCGAAAGTGCCTTTTTCCACCCCGGCAAAAACAGTTTTTCAAATCGGTTTTTGAGACCCCAAACGAATTCAAATTAAAAAGTTGTCAACTCCAAAGTTTCATAACTTTTTTGGGATCTACACTTTTCATTTAGGAAGATTTTTTTTTCCATCCGAGGTCGTTTAAAAAATTCAAATTTTAATCAAATTTGAAATTTAAATTTTCAAACGACCTCGGATGGAAAAACTTCCTAAATAAAAAGTGTAGATCTCGAAAAGTTATGAATCTTTGTAGTTGACAACTTCTTTTATTTGAAATCATCTTGTCATGCAAAACTACGTTTGAATCTATCAAATTTGAAATTTGAAATTTTCAAATGACCTCGGATGGAAAAACTTCCTAAATAAAAATTGTAGATCTCGAAAAGTTATGAAACTTTGTAGTTGATAACTTTTTTATTTGAATTCGTTTTGGGTGTCAAACAAGCAACTTGGACTCGGTTTAATACAATATATGAGGAACTAATACGAAATCTAAACACAAATCACAACGTAGTGCAGCGGTAAGGCGAGAGATGTGTGAGAGAGAGAGGTTGCGGGTTCGAGTCCAACTAACCGCACATTTGAGAAAAATGCGAAAAAAAATTTGAGTTAGATCGTGGCCGCCTGTGGGCTGGCGTGTGGGGCCTCTCCTGAAAATTTTTGGGTTTTTCATATTTTTTCTTTGCCGAAAGTGTTTTCTTTAGCGAGTAATCTTTGCCGAGTGTTACACTCGGTAAAAAGCCTTTGCCGAGGGTAAAAGCGGCTTTTCGCCGAGTGCCGTAGACACTTTCGGCAAAGGGCCCGTTCGGTAGTGAAGGGGATAGTGTGTTCTGACTGCAATGACTTTGCAGACTTCAGTAATCTTGTCAATTAGCTAAACATGATCTCTGGTTATTGGCGTGTCCCTGTCAACTACTGTAGAATTGTGTTTTTGCTCTTGGTTTTTGAAAGCAACCAGTCCAGATAAGGAGCCGAAAGAGGATCAGCACTTACATTTGTCTCTACCTTTTCCCATGCACAAATCAGTCATCCTTTCCAAGAGAATAAATCTCAGATTATGTAGGTTCAAATATTTGTAATAAATGGCACGAACCTGTCTGCTTATGTGGGATCAGCACTTACATCTTGTATTCGAATGCTTAGTGGATATCATTGTTTAAGGCTTCCAACAGAGGCGGCAACTGGCTTCACTAGATGGGGTCGATCCTGCTCCTATTCATCCACATCAAGAGTACGTCTACTACACTTACAGGGTCGTATATTTGATCTAGAAACGGAAGCCAGAAGCTACCATGACAACAAGAAAGATGAAGGGGATGCTATGGGTATGGAGGAGGTTGTTTGCATAGATCCAAATTGCAAGTGCCCTTACCATGGGAAAAAAGGACCTCCTCCTCCACTGCTTCCGCTGCCTGCACCAGCAACGGGAGGTTACTACGGATAAGGTTCAACTCTGTTTGCTATGCGGGGGTACTAGTAGGACTCGCCAGCCGTCTGTATCCATGTTAGACTATCTCCAACAAAGTGACCTAGACCCAAATATATGTCCTTCATAGTGTTTAGCATCTCAAAACCCGGCTCCAATAGATGAGGCAAACATACGACGCATTTTGGATCCCCAGCGATTCAAAACGCAAAAAGGGTTCGGAAGAGAGACGACGCAAAGTTCTGGCTCGGCGATGGTGGAGTGAAGTCCACTACTACACAAAATCTTTTGCATGGCGTTTAGGTTTTATTAACCGTGACAATTTTTTTAAAAAACGTCACGGTTAATGCCTCAACTAACCGTGGCTATTAAAAAAACCACCACGGTTAATCTATTAACCGTGACGGTCGGTTAATGAGGCCCTGACGCCTAGCCTAGATAGGCCCAAACCAGCCCAACACACATCCTTTAATATATAAACAGGGGGCTAGGGTTTCAATCTCACCCACTCACTCCCTCACCTCTCACCCACGTGCTGCACCAACTCCCTCCCTCTCCCATCCGCTCAGCGCCGCGTGCTCCCTCTCTCATCGCCCGCGGCGCTCTCCTCCTCACTCTCTCCCATTCCGCCTCACTCCCTCCCTCTCCTCTCCGCCTCCTTCTCCGAGGCGGCGGATCCGTGCTTGGGGATGGCGACCACGAGCCCATCCCCACAAGAACGAGGCCGTGGCGTGCTCCTTCCTCACGCATGCACTCGGTCGCGGAGGCCAAGGTGTGCGGCGCTGGGAGAAGACGAGCACGGGCGCGGGCTCGAACGAGGTATGCATGCCCTCATCTCTCTCTCTCTCTCTCCGAGCCTCACCTCTCTCCCTCGCGGATCCGGCGTCCCTCCACTCCTCCGGCCTTGGGGATCTCGCACCGGCGGGACGGTTGGGCGCGGTGCACGGGCTCCCCGAGGCACGGCGCTGGCGGCGGCGCCCTCCCCCCCTCCACGGCCTCCCGGCGGCGGTCGGCCCCTCCTCGGCCCGGATCTAGGCGGCGGAGGCGTGGACGCTAGCGGCGGCCGGGCGGATCCGGCGGGGGCGGCAGCCCGGATCCGGCCCATTAGGGGTTTAGGATGGGCTTTCTCTTTTTTTTTTTTTATTAACCTTGGCGGTTTTCAATCCATCGATTAAGCATGACCTTCCATCGGCGGCGTTTTGAAACCGCCACGATAAATCGAAAAAAAACCGCCGCGATTAATCATTTAGGTTGTAGTGGTCGGGAGGGGAGGAGCGGCCGCTTTGGAGTCGTGGTCATGTGGAGGATCCCTTGCGGTGGGACGGCGTCGAAGATGTTGCGAGGCGGCCAGGATGATGAAGAAGCGCGGCGAAGGTGCCACCGGTCTCGCGGGGAGGAAGAAGTGCGATGAAGCCGGTGCCGGTCTCCTCCGTGCAGCGCGAGGGGAAGGAAGGGCCCGGCCGGCCGATGACGACGGCAGTGCGGCGAAGGTGCCCGGCCCAGTGCGCGAGGAGGAAGGGAGCGGACCGTCTGGCCCGGCGATGATGAAGGTGCCACCTGCTGCGGCGGAGACGGGGGAG
This sequence comes from Hyparrhenia diplandra, assembly GCA_015847255.1. Lineage (NCBI taxonomy): Eukaryota > Viridiplantae > Streptophyta > Magnoliopsida > Poales > Poaceae > Hyparrhenia > Hyparrhenia diplandra. The sequence continues at coordinate 74,233 of JADLZK010003608.1, forward strand.
GCGGCGCCGCGCCGCGAGAAAGAAGAGAGGCCGGCGCGCGCGGTGCCTCCCGCCGCGGCGGAGACGCAGTGGAGGCAAGCGAGGCTGCGGAGGAGCGCCAGCGGCCGGGCGGAGCAGCGGGCGGGCGGCGACGCGTCAGCGCGCCTCAGCGAGCGGCAGCGGGGTGGTGGCCGAGACGGACGGAGCCGGGCATGTGCGGCGGAGGGGCCGCGGGCGGCGGGGCAGCGGCGAGGCACAGGACCGCGCCGCCGTCAGGATGCCGTGCGTGCAGGAGGATGTCGCGGGGGATGAAGGAGATGTGGTGGAGATTTTGCGTTCGCTGTTGAGAAGTCCAAATTTTGGGTGCGTGACCTCTTTGTTTTGCGAGACCCAAATGAAGGAATGGGTGTCGTGTATGGGTTCTACTTGTTGGAGATAGTCTTAGGCATCTTGTTTGTTTGAATTCCCGAGGCATGTTAGGTTTACTCGTGGGCCTCTTTACCTTCGGTACTTAGAGGTCCTCACATGCCAGTAACTCCCGCTTGTTGCGTTTGATTATGAAAAGTATTGTCCATCTTTTTGTTATATGTATTCCACTTCTGAGTTCTAATTTAATACCTTCCTTTTGATCTTCCATGCAGACTCAAGTGCAAAGTGATGGACAGCTGATAAGACATGAACTTCGTACGTTTGCTCAAGTTGCTCATGCTGGGGACCGGGGTTGGGACTCGTCTCAGGGTCGGTGCCTGTGTGTCATTCAAGCATGCTATGTCATGGTGAAGAAGCTAATTCTGAAAGCGTTGTTGGCGCTGACTCTTTCCCCTTGTAAATTCCGAGGCATGAAAAATCACGGTGTCATGGATAAATATTACTAGCAAAGGTACCCGTGCATTGCAACGGAAAAAAAATATAATATATCTACTGAGAAAAAATAAGCAACTCTAGAAAATAGTACGTTCAAAATCTATATCTCGGTTTGGCAATAAAAAACTATATGCGAATTGGCTTGTAGTCCAATGGTAGGGACGGTCCAGTGGGGACACTACCTAGTGGCGGATCCACGGCCCGGGCTGCCGAGCTGCAGCCCCGCCGCGAGATTGATTTTCCCTTACAATTACTATATTTAGTCTTTAATTTACTATGCAATCACCTGATTTTCATTGATCGCCCTTTATTTAGCCCTCCCCGAGAAGCAATCCTAGCTCCGCCCACGACGCTACCCACCGGGGTTCAAATCCCGGTGCTCGCGACCTTTCCCGAGATTTTTCCGGGATTTACCGGGCGTTATGCATTAAGTGGTAGCGGCGTTCACGTTGACGACGAGGCGCCAATGGTGACCGGGGAATCTCCGGATCTGCCGGGTACTCGGTCCAGCCGAAGGTGCTCATAGGGGTAGGGTTTGCATACACGTGTATTCATGGGGGTGAGTGTGCGTGCGTGTTGTGAGCGTCTGCAATGTACTATGTAATTCTCAAAAAAAAAAAAAAAAAAAAAAAAAAACCTATATCTCTCGGCTGCCCTCGTCGATGATGTGGTCAATTACGTCAAGCAACGTTCGAACATAGAATTATACTACATTTTTTTTTTTTCCCTAAGTTTGAGTTTGATGAATTATTTAAATGTTTGGAATGCTGATTGAAACATAAAACATGCGATTTGAGGTACATCCTATACATGCATCTCAGTGACGTGGCCCTAACAAACAAATGGAAAAGAAAAAGAATTAATAAAAATAGAAGAAAATTATTAATTATTATTTATCGACAACATCATGGCTCAACCGGTCCGGAGAAGACGTGACATCATGCAAGAACGGGTTAGTGGAGCGCTCAGGCGAGGCAACCCACACACAGCAAGGCAACCCACACACACCAGTCCACTCGCATGGGTAGCACGTCAGCCAAGTGCCTCACAAGCATACAACGCCATGGACGTGCGGGTGGCATAGTATGTCAAACTGGTGCCTTGTGAGGGTAGTGTGGCGAGCACCGAGGTAGGCGATGCAGCAGTCCGGCGACTCGAGCAGGTGTGGCATGGCGCGCGCAACCGGCGGGCGATGAGGTAGATCGGTGGCTCCGACAGGTGACTTGAAGGGCCCAATGTTCTGGACTGCTTCCATGTCAAGTTGCCAACAACCTCATCAAGCTCATCCTCTGTCACATGGAATCTGTTTAGGATGACATAACACGGGCGGCCAATATGTTGCACCAAGGCGGTCTGATTTCAACCGTGGCTATCTTGACTTTTCTTTCTTTGGTTTGTGTTTTCCATTTAATCTCCATATATATATATATATGGTGTATAATAGGCATGTAGGGTATCCTTGATTTGCTCCTCTTGCATTGTGTTCTGGTTGGTCCATGGTGGATTCGATTTGGAAAAATCTTTGGCCGCTCAAGTCGACTCGTTTCTATGTCCAACTCATTATCAAACCAGTTATAAACTTGCTTTCCTTCAAATCCTCTTGCTAATAAACTGATGTATTCTCCATCGTGGTAGATCCGGACTGTCAACTCTGAATCTTGTTTGGTCTAGTTGCCTTTGTTTTATATGTTTATTATATGCTAGAGTCCGGCAGCCAAGGGCAGTTGTGCCCTTTTTCCAAATCGAGTCCAGGACGGTCTGCTAGCTAGACGGGGCAAGGGATAGAAAAAGAGGCGGAAGAAAAACACGGACAGAAGAAAAAAGAGCGGAAGAAAAGTAGGGTGAAAGGAAAAAAAGGGTGAAAGGAAAATTTTTGCAGAAATTTCCTCGCTTTATTAGTAGGTATAGATTTGTTGTCCTAGTAATCCTATTCGTTACAATCGTACCGTGAAACAAAGTTTCCGTCATGTTCGATCTCATAATAATTTTTATGGGTGCTATGGCCACTGCCACTGCTATTTGGTGCCTTGCATTGGCAAATGACTAGGCTAGCCTATGCTTGCAAAGCAAAGCTAGAGCCGAAGTAGACTTGTTTTGGAAACAGGAAAGAGCCTAAAGCATCACCAAACAGACACCCCTGCACTTTGGAACGGATGGACTAGGTGAATTTGAGTGTCGTGTTGATTTCGGCTCCAGCTTGAGGCTTTACGAGTCAAAGGATAGACTTGTAAATTCCGGACAGGAGCAAGAATTGGGCTGTCACTGTTTTCTAGAAGGATTCCTAGAGACTAGAGGCCCAGCCTGGAACGGCCCAAGGTTCTGTCATCGAAACCCTTGCCCCAGCCCAATCGGCATCCAGATCCATTCAACTAGAGCTTCGACTCCGAGCCCTCCGGCGGCAGCGCCGCCATCCGCCCTCCACCCTCCGCCCTCCGTCCTTCTCCACCTCCGATCGATCTATCGATGGCGTCCAGCTCTAAGCAATGCCATACCGCCTCGGTATCCAACACCGGAGCGCCGGCGCTGCCCCTCGACGCGTTGTTCGAGGTCCTGCTGCGCCTCCCGGCCAAGGACCTCTGTCGCCTCCGCGCCGTCTGCCGGTCCTGGCATGCCCTCACCTCCGATCCGCATTTTGCAGCGGAGCACAAGTCCCGCCACGCGGAGCCCCTCTTCGCCTTCACATTCAGGGGACGGCGACGACGCCAGGGGCGTCGCCATCGTGGGACTGTCGGGGCAGATTCTCAGGCGCATGCGCATACCTTTTGCCTCCAGTCCCATCGAGTTGTTGCCCACCCACCTCGACCGCCTCTGTGCCTTCAGGCACTGCAAACCCCTCGTTGGGCGCCTGGGTTCTGAACCCGGCCACCGCAGTTGCCCGTGCTTTGCCTGGCCTCTATTTTAAGGAGTTTGTGGGCACTTGCAGCGAGAACAAATATGTTGGGTTTTGGCACAACTGCAGGACGGTTACATATGCTTTTGGGCAGGTTGCTTCTACTGGCAGTTACAAGGTACTCCGCATCAGCCAGTCTAATCGCTCGCCCTTACCGCAATGTGACATCATCACCCTTGATGGGAGTAGCCAGGGAAGGTGGAGGAGAAAGCAGAACCCACCGAGGGGCCTTATCAGAACACGGGGAAGAGAAATTATGGAACACTTAACCGTCAATGGGGTTGCGTATTTCTTGCTTCATTATGCAGTTATGGAACCAGCAAGCACAGCTCCATTCAACCTTGATACGGAGGAGTGGATGCCAACACTTCGTGGTCCAGAGCCATTGCGTAGTGCTGCTGTTCAGGCCTCTGAGCGTGAATTCTCATTTGCCAACTTAAATGGCAGCTTGGTGATAATTGATAATGTTGTTGGTGTCTCTTTCGACCTATGGTTTCTCATGGATCACAACAGAGGTCTCTGGGTTAAAAAGTACAGATTAAGTGTTGTGCGGGATTGTGTCCATGCACGTCCTTTACTGATATTAGATGATGGGAGGATAGTCATTTATGACAGTGTAGAGAGGCTGTTACAATGCTATGATCCAACAACCGACAGTTTAGCAGATGTGTTGGATATCAAGGAGATGGAACTTGGAGAAACTCAAAGCATTGGTGTTTACACAGGGAGCCTCTTGATCTAGAATCTTGCTTCTACCGACAAGTTTGGTATGTTGTTTGTTTTATCTAACTTCCAAAACTTTGAGGTAGCATTGTGATGAATGCTGTAGTGAAATATTACATTTACTTAAAATATGCTACATTGTTCTGTTGTTTGATTATTCTAAGTTCTTGGCATGCTTGTGAGTCATTGATATATTTTACAGAATGAAATGTATGTGCAGCACTTGATCTTTATAGGAGTGTCATCTAGATCCATAAACTTTGAAATTGCAGATTATAATGTGTTATCTGGATCCAAAGAACCCAAAATTTAAAAATACTTTACGGTTGTGATATATGGTGTGCCAACATGGAGATTTTTTTTTTTTTTTTTTTTGATGAGCCAGAAAAATAAAATTCAGAATGGAGCTGTTGTTTCCCATTTCTTCACTTTGTCCATGAAGGGTGAAGTTTTTTGCACTTTAGACCCAGATAGCATATTTAACAATAGGACTGGAGAAGAAACTTAGCTTGGCTCCTTATGGCTTACAGGCTCAGCTAGTTTAGCTCGGAAAACAGCTCATTATAGATTGGCAGCAGGAGGACGTTTACTCTGATACAAATCCTCTCACTTTACAGCTGACTTTAGGTTCGTCTGAACTGTTTATGAGATCCAACACCTACAAACCAGTCTTCCTCTCTCATTTCCTTGGACTCCTCGCCTCTGAAGCTTTTGAGGCAGTGTGCACTCTCATTTCCTTGGACACCTCACCTTGCATCCTCTTAATTAAAAGTGGGATTGCAGTCTGCTCCTCCCTTCAAGTTTCTTGAGGAAGGAGGTGGAGGGTGCAGCAATGGTGGTTGAGCAATAAAACACTGTGAACCAAATGAGAACAGCTGAATGGACAGGAGAAGATAATTGGAGTTTTGTTTGAATAGGTTGGGCTGGGTTGGTCAGACGAGCAGGCATGCCCAGGCAGGTACTGAGGGGTAAACTAGTTAAAAATATATCTTATTTAGCTGATTATAATTTTGGATTTGTGCAGATTTTAGAAAAATGTCCACTAGAGCACTTCTCTTTTTTTGGTTGGTTAGTTCTTCTATGATCACACAGGAAGCCTGTTGATTTAGGGAGTGACTTGTGCTGATTGGTATTTTGTGACTATTATTTGATTTTATCTGGTACCATCAAGATATTAGTCTATTTTGTAATTTGTACCACTATAAGCTGCTGCGGGTTCATGTTTTATTAATTGTGTAAAAGGGAAGATTTCTAGACTTTGTAAGCTATTTTGTGAGTTCAGTTAGTAAGCTAAAAGAAATGCCGTCCTCTGTGATGCTTTGTACTCCTATTCCAAATTCTAAGTCATTTGGGCTTTTTCTAACTACATAGATTTTGCTACACACATGGATAAGCATTATGTCTAGATACATGGTAAATTTTAAACGGATGGAGGTACACACATGGATAAGCATTATGTCTAGATACATGGTAAATTTTAAACGGATGGAGGTACTGAATACCCAAGATTAACTTGTGATGCAACATATCATATTTGGATAGCTTGAATGCATCTGTTACGGCGCCGAGCTTTGCTGCGAAGGAAGTACGGGGGGAGTAGGGAGCAGAGGGGACGATCTCGTTTGCTGCGGGCGGCAGGGAGCCGTGGCTGCTCGCGAGATTGGACAGGAACGATGGGAAGCGAGGTAAGGGACGCCAGGCGCCCAAGGGAGAATAAATCTCAATCCTGGGCTAGCCTCTTCTCATTAACCGAATCAAACTCTTATAGTGTTTACAAGATGGACTCTCCAACCAACTCCAAATATATGGCTAACAAACTCTAACAAACTCCCTAGATTACCGACTAAGACTCCAATTCCAACTCAACTACTCCAGCCGACTAGGCTGGTCCTCCCTGAACCGGACTCAACCTGAAACCAACGACTCAGCCACTAGATGGCTTACCCTTCCTCTTCCTCTGGTAAGTGTTGCCGTACATAACAGCATCTTTCTCTTTCTATAAAAAGTGCAACAATACAATATAAATCAATCTGCTAAGTAGCATGCTTGGGTGAGATTAACTAGTGATGCAACATATTATATTAGGATAGCTTGCATGCATCTTTCTCTTTCTATAAAAAAAGTGCAACAATACAATATAAATTGCTAAGTAGCATGCTTGGGGGCACCTTGCCACCATCAGATGGGTTGGGCTAGAAAATCCTTGTTTTTATAGCTGTGAGTCTGGGAAGGAATAGATAGGAGGCAAATGTAATGGCACATCTTTCAACAGCTTATGAAGGCATGGCAAGATTAGAATTTCTTTGAAATTTGGCCATAATGAGCCTCTGCAACTGGCCTGGTAAATATTATTTATCTGGAGTTTTACTACAAAATAAAGTGTGTCAGGATTGAATTGTCAGTTGCAGTACCTGTCCTACCAGCTCACTGGAATAATCGTCTGGCGTTTTTTGAAGTCTGTTACTCTGTATAGATGTTCATTCACTACACTAGTATAAGTGTGGTGTTTTTATGCCAAAATGCCAGTTATACTATGGCAGGAATGTTCTGGAAGTTGTTTGTAATTGAAGAAATGCATTGTGCTACCAGCTCTAAGCATATTGTTCTTTATCTCATTTGTCTTTCAGTTGAGACTCCTTCAGCATGGTCCTTTTTGTGTCACAGTATTTTGTCCATCTTTTTGCTATATGTATTCCACTTCTGAGTTCTAATTTATAGCTTCCTTTTGATCTTCCCTGCAGACTCAAGTGCAAAGTGATGGACAACTGATAAGACATGAACTTCGTACGTTTCTGCAAATTGCTCATGCTGGGGTTGGGACTCGTCTTAGTGTCGGTGCTTTTGTGTTATTCAAGCATGCTATTTCATGGCGAAGCTAATTCTGAAAGCGTTGTTAGCACTTCCTCTTTCCCTTGTAAATTTAGAGGCATGGAAAATCACGTGTCATGGATAAATGTTATTAGTTGTCTATTGGTTACAATCGTATCGAAACAAAGTTTTATTTTTATGGGTGCTATAGCTACTGCCACTGCTATGTGGTGCCCTGCCTTGGCAAATCACTAGGCTATCCTATGTTTGCAAAGCAAAGCTAGAGCCGAAGTAGAGTTGTGAAAAACCTGACAAAAAAATGACATTGACTGTGGCCTGACCTTGACGCAAAAAAAAAAAAAAAAAAACTGTGGCCGGACCTTCCTCTGGATACTAAACCACGTTTTGAAAACATGTTCAGACATCAATTAAGATGTTCTGAAAGCACGTTCAGGCATCAAATATTTGGTTGTATGTGCAAAGTTTTGAGAACACGGTTAAACATTTTCTTGTATATTTTTCTTATTTTCTCAAAGCTATTTAGTTTTTTTAAGCTTCTAAATATCTTGCATGGATTCTTCGTATCCTAATCTCTATGATTTTTGTCAAAATCTTTCGAAGGAAAAGTGACATTTTCTATGGTTTAAAAATCTGTATTTGTTCATTTCTTTAACAGAAAAGGATAAAACGGCCTTTAAAACCACTTTGAACTAGGACAGGGTAGAAATATGAATGTTTTAAAGTTTATTATGGATAAGTTGTCTGGTTTAAAGTTTACGGAGACAAATCGGACTTCAACAATTCTTTAGTCAAAAAGGTCAAATAATCTTTTTCCTATTTTGATTTTTTTAGCAGAAATCTTATTTCTATTTTGATGATGAAAGAAACACTGACAGGATTTCAAAAAAAAAAAAAAAAACACTGACAGGAATTGGGCCGTCACGGTTACTAAAACTTATAGGCCCATCCTGGACCGGCCCAATCGTCAAAACCCTTTCTATTCCTTCTCCGCCACATTTCACCAGCGCTCCCCATTCCGGCGCCGCCGCCATCCGTCCTTCTCCGCCACCAGCGCTCCGCTTTCCGGCGGCGCCGCCGCCCATCCGTTCTCCTCCACCTCCGATCTCGCCCGCCCCAGATCGATGGCGTCCAGCTCTAAGGTCAGCCGTGGCCCCTCGGTATCCAACACCGGCGCCACGGCGACACTGCCCGCCGATGCGCTTTTCGAGGTCCTGCTGCGCCTCCCGGCCAAGGACCTCTGTCGCCTCCGCGCCGTCTGCCGGTCCTGGCGCGCCCTCACCTACGATCCGCACTTCGCTGCGGAGCAGAAGTCTCGCCACACGGAGCCCCTCTTCGCCGTCACATTCAGGGACGGCGACGTCTGGGGAGTCGCCATCGTGAGCCTGTCGGGGCAGATTCTCAGGCGGATAAGGTTTGCCGATCGCATCGAGTTGCTGCTCACCCACCTCGACCGCCTGTTTGTCTTTAGGTGGTGCAAACCCTCGTTGGCCGCCTGGGTTCTCAACCCGGCCGCCGCAGCTCCCCTCACTTTGCCCGGTCTCAGTTCAGATGAATTTGTGGGCACTTGCATAGAACATAAATCTGATTTGGGTTCTCATGTCACGCACTACTGCAAGACGGTTACATATGCTTTTGGACAGGTTGCTTCCACAGGAGACTACAAGGTACTCCGCATCAGCCATCCTAATGACTCGCCACCTCAGCTATGCGACGTCATCACCCTTGATGGGAGCAACCAAGGAAGGTGGAGGAGAAAGCAGAACCCACCCAGCCTTATGAGTGAAATCATGGATTACTTAGCCGTCAATGGGATTGTGTATTTCCTTGATTATGGTCTTATGGAAATGGAACCAAGCAGCATAGCTCCATTCGACCTCGATTCAGAGAAGTGGATGCCAACACTTCGGGGTCCAGAGCCACTGCGAAGTGCTGAGTTTGGCGCATTCATTGAGCGAGAGCTCTTATTAGCCAACTTAAATGGCAGCTTGGTTATAGTTGACAATGATTTTTTTGGTTTCAATTTGGACCTATGGTTTCTAGTGGATCACAAGAGAGGTCTCTGGGTTAAAAAGTACAGATTAAGTGTTGAGCAGCTCTGTGAGGATCCTTGTCCTTTACTGATATTGGATGATGGGAGGATTGTCTTTTTCAAAATGTTAAAGAGATTGTTACAGTGCTATGATCCAACAACTGGCAATTTAGCAGATGTGTTGGATATTGGGGCTATGGGGCTTGCAGAAACTCAAAGCATTGGTGTTTACACAGGAAGCCTGTTGATCTAGCGTCTCGCTTCTACCAATGAGTTTGGTATGTTCGCTTTATCTAGCTTTCAAAAAATTATGAGGTAGCATTGTGATGAATGATCTAGTGAGGATTTACATTTACTTAAAATATGCCAATTGTTCTGTTGTTGATTATTCTGTGTTCTTAGTATGCTTGTGAGTCATTGATATACTTCAAATTAAATGTATGGGCGGCACTAGAACATTTTAGGAGCGTCATCTAGACCTGTAAACTTTGAAGTTGCAGGTTGAAATGTGTCATCTAGGTAAAAAAAGACGCAAAATAAAAAAAATACTCTACTGTTGTCGATATGGTGTGCCAGCATGGGTGTTTTTATGGGTGAGCTAGAAAAATAGACATTCAAAATGGAGCTGTCTTTTTCTCATTTCTTCACTTTTGAGTTGGTTAGGAAGGTATTTCCATGAAGAGACACCAGTTAATTGACCAAAGGGAAGCTTTTGCCTTTAGACCTAGATAACATATTTATTAACAATGGGTTAGGAAGGTATTTCCATGAAGAGACACAAGTTAATTGACCAAAGGGAAGCTTTTTGCCTTTAGACCTAGATAACATATTTATTAACAATGGGGTTGGATATGAAGCCAGCTTGGCTCCTTATGGCTTGTTGAGATAACGAGATAGCCCGGTTAGGCTCAGCTAATTTAGCTCATAAGCTCTTCGCAAAAAAAAAAAAAAAAAAAAAAAAAGCTCATAAGCCAGCTCGTTATCACTTGTTAGCAGGAGGTAGCTAATTTAGCTCACAAGCCAGCTCATTATCACTTCTTAGCAGAAGTTGATCCTCTGATCCAGATCCTCTGGCTCTACAGCAGACTTCATCTCTGAACTGTTTGTCATATCCAACACCTACAAATCAGTCTTCCCCTCTCATCTCGTTGGACACCTCACAGCTCAAGCTCTGGCGGCAGTGCTGGACACTGATTTGTCACAGCTGACTGCTACATAGCTCAAGTTAAGCTCTGATGATCATCTGGAACCCTTATTGCTATTTGGATTCCAAACCATGATAAGACAGAGGATTCTTTAATTCTGTTCTGGTTTGATTTGGGCAAGAATACCATCATATTCTGTTTCATCAAGCGACTAATGTACTAATCACTAACGAGCACTTACATCAAATCATCCTTTCAATTTCCTCACATTCGAACACTTCAATGGGATTGGCATTTCAAAGTCAAATTGATGGGCAACTTTTAAGTTATCAAAAAAAAAAAAAAAAAAAAAAAAAAGGCTGCGCAACTTCCAAGTCACAGACTCACACTGCTCTAAAAACCACACAAGAGATCGACAAGGACAGCCAGCAGGTGGTGGCAGCTTGCGTGCAGATGAGCAAGGAGGCTGAGGGTGCTGCAATGGTGGTGACCCATTTTGCATTGAAACATTGCAAATCAAATGAAGAACTGCCGTATGAAGAGTAGATCATTGGAGTTCTACTCGAATGAGTTGGGCTGGATTGATTAGGCGGGCACGGCCTGCCTTGGCATGTACTGAGAGGGCTAAACTAATTAATAATATCCTTATTTTTCCATCAATAATAATAATAATATCCTTATTTAGCTAATTATGCTTTGATTTGTGCAGTTTTTTGATAAAGGTCTACCAGATGACTTCTCAGTTTTTTCATTTGTTGGTTCTTGAATGATCAACAGTTTACACTAGAAGCCTGTTGATTTAGGGAGTCACTTGTGCTGCTGAGATTTGTGTGACTATTATTTGGTTTTATTTGGTACCATGAAGACATTATATTTGTCTATGTTGTACTCCTATGAGCTGTGTCAGGCTCATGTTTTATTGATTGTGTAAAAAAGAAGATTTCTAGACTTTTGTTAAGCTGTTTTGGGACTTCTGTTAGTGAGCTAAAAGAAATTCTGTCTTATGTGATGTTTAGCACCAAATATCTAGGATTATCAACTGATGCGACATCTTATATTAGTATGGTTTGCATGCATGTTTCTATGAAAAAGGTGCCTATATGATCATTGGAATATAAATCAGTGTACTAAGTTGCATGAATATAAATCAATCTACTAAGTTGCATGCTTGCGGGGCACCCATCAGATATTTTGGGCTAGAATGGCTTCTTTTTTACAGTTTATAGTAGTGAGGCTGGGAAGGAATAGAGAGGAGGCCAATTTAATGAAACATATTTGAACAACTTATGGAGGCAAGGCAAGATAGGAATTTCCTTGTAATTGGGTGCTAAAATTAGATGCAAACTTAGCCCTAACGTGCGCTGCCACTGGCCTGGTAATTGGTAAACATTATTTATCTGGAGGTTTGGTAGGATCGAATTGCCACTTACAATATATATCCTACCAGCTCACTAGAATAACTGTATGATGTTTCATGTTTGATGCTCACTAAGCCAGAAAAGTGTCGGGTGTTTTCCAAATTGCCAGTTATACCATAGCATGAACCTTTTGGTAGTTTGAAGAAATGCATTGTGCCACCGCTCTTAGCATATTGATTTTCTTAGCCACATAATTGTATGAAGAAATGCATTGTGCAACTTTACACCTGACTTTAGCTTCATCTGAACTGTTTATGAGATCCAACACCTACAAATCAGTCTTCCTCTCTCATCTCCTTGACACCTCACCTCTCAAGCTTTGGTGGCAGTGCTGGACACTAATGCCTGACAGCTAGCTCTACATAGCTTAAATAATAAAGCTCTGAAGGTCATCTGCTGCTCTTGTTGCTATTTAGATCCCAAATCATTTTAAGTACTGAGGATTCTTTAGTTTTGTTCTGAGTACTGAGGATTCTTTAGTTTTGTTCTTGTTTGATTTCGCAAGAACCACATCACATTTTGTTTCATCAAGCGGCCACTATACTATTGACTAATGAGCATTGCTTACACGAAGTCATCCTTTCACATTTCCTTATATTCCAACAGTTCAATGGGATCTGACACTTATGGCTGGATAATGAGCCATGGCTCCTTATGGCTTCTTATGCTAACAAGATGGCTTGTCTCTTCTTAGCTAGTTTAGCTTGTGAGACAGCTCCTTATCGCTTGTCAGCAGGCGCCCAGTTACTCAGATCCTGTAACTTTGCAGCTGACTTTAGCTTCATGTGAACCGTTCATGAGATCCAACACCTACAAATCAATCTTCCCTCTCATCTCCTTGGACACCTCACCTCTCAAGCTCTGGTAGCAGTGCTGGACACTGATGCGTGACAGCAGCTAGCTGCTACATAGTTCAAGTAAAGCTCTGAAGGTCGTCAGCAACCCGTATTGCTATTAGATCCCACTTCATGATAAGAACTGATGATTCTTTAGCTCTGTTCTGATTTTATTTGGGCAAGAACAACACTGTATTGTGTTTCAATATATGTCCTACCAGCCCAATAGGTGTCTGGTCTTTCTGAAAGTCTGTTAGATGCTCTATATTCCAGAATAAGTGTCTGGCTTTTTTTCATGCCAAATTGCCAGTTATACTAAGGCATGAATGTTCTACTAGTAGTCGGTTGATGAAATGCATCGTGCTACTACATACTAGCTCTTATATAGCACATTGATTTCCTTGATCTTGTTTGACTTTCAGTTGAGCCTCCTTCAGCATGATCCTTTTTTCTCACAACAGTGTCCAACTTTTTGCTACATATACATGTAACCCACTTGTGAGTTCTAATTTGCTAACTTCCTTTTATTCTTGGCTGCAGCTTTACTCAAATACACAGTGATGGACAACTGATCTGACATGAGTAGTATACTCGGCTATTCTTAGTTATCATTGCACATGATGGACAGCTGATAAGACATGAACTCCATATTGCTCATGCTAGGCTTCATACTGCGTCTCCAGGTCAGTGCTTGTCTGTTTCTCAAGCATGTAGTTTCATGGTGAACAAGGTAATTCAGAAAGTGTTGTTGGCACTTCCTCTTTCCTTGTAAAATTGGAGGCATGGAAAATCCTGTTGGCATCCCTTCGAAAAAAATCCTGTTGGCATGGATAAATATTATAATTTGTTCTGGTAATATGATTGATTGCAGTCACATGGTGAATCAAAATTTCCTGTCATGTTTGATCTAGTTATTTTTATGGGTTCTATAGCCATTGCCACTTCTATTTGGTACCTTGCCTTGGCAATGATTAGGCTAGCCTATGCTTGCAAAGTATGGGCGTGTTTGCCCGCGCTCTGGCTCCGTCTCCACGGCAGCTCCGGCAGTGGCAATGGCTACTGTATGCAACGCGGGCAGCATAGGCCTAGCTATGCAACTACTGTCGAGGATACAAATCAATCTGCGTTGAAGCACGTTTCCTCTTTTTCCAACAATGAATAAAAGGGCTACTGATGGTCTGATGGATCCTTGCCATTTTAAGGAAATCTGGCTGCAGGCTGATTGCTATATTCTCTCCACTATTACCACCCCTAGCTTATTACATCAGCAAAAGCTACACTGCTGCACTAAAAATTCACTGAACATCTCGGAGCAATCTGCTCTGCATTCAGTTCCTTCCCTTAGTTGTCCCATTGGTAACTCAGCATATAACTTCAAGAACAGTTGCTTTTCTGTTTTCCTACCTACATGTAATATTTATTGCTAAGCATTCAGATTCAATCTATGTTCACGTAACAAGGAGAAAAAATATCTAGTCATAACTGGAGATTTTAAAACAAAAATAAAATAGCAACTTCCATCATTTTCTATCACTTCTGTACATCTAATTTGTCATTTAAGATCATGAAGCCCAACTAGAAAATCAAAGTGTTGTGGACATTCTTATTGGCTAGTTCATATGATGCACATTTTCACTCCCACCACCAGTCTGAACTGTTGGGAAGTTAATTTCCATGATAGCTATCCCTTCTGCACATCCGACCACGAGCCTGTGTAATAATTTGTTGTTTGGCGATCAGAAGCGTCAAATTTGAGAGAAGTAATTATAACAAGATGAAATAGAGGGGGAAATCAGGTAAGAACAATTGAGTTGATCTCTATATATGGTTTTTTTAAGAATTATATCAATAGTTAATCGTGGACTACTAAACAATTCTTCATTATGAAATATGAGTTTAACCTGGTCCCAAAAAAATCGTTTTTAACACATACACTCTCTAGGTTGGTAAAAGAAGTCATTTGGACAATGACACAGTCTCCAAAGCATAACTTTGACTTCATATTTCTATAAAAAATATTTATTAAAAGTAATATATGTATACTTTTATGAAAGTATATTTCAAGTCAAATCTTGTCATATGGTTTTTCACATTTCTAAAGTCTACAACTTAAACATTATTCATGATTTATGTTTGACCGAAATCTTGTCCAAAAACGACTTCTTTTACCAACCTGGAGGGAGTACTATATTTTAGAATGATTCTTTTAGATTACTAGTAATAACTAACCACAAGAACATACATATATATGCTCATGTGAAAATTAATTTACCATGCTTTAGTCAATTAGTCTTTACTTGCAACCTGCAATTTATCATTGCAGGGAAGGAATGCCTAATTAGCATTTTGGTATCTAAGTCATGGCATTACAAGGGAGAAAGTTATACCTTGTAATCTCCTTTGTGCCTATGAATACCATATCTCGAACCGGACTGTACGTAAGGTGAACCATCTCCATAAGCCTGTATAATTAGGAGAGCACACCATCATTTATATCTTATTTTTAGAAAACGCATATATATTGGACATGCCAGTTGTAAGGAAGAATAATTTAAAGCCAAGGACTTGTCATGCCCCCGCCAAATCAAAACAATAAGATTATAATACTCACATTTTGTTTGTTTTCATGAAGTACACATTTTGATATTCAAACTTCACATTCTTTTTACCAACAATTAGTCTTGTTACATTAAAATTTTGTTATATCAGAGTGTTACCATTGGATATTTGTTTGAAAAGATCTTTCATTAATTTGTTCATAAAAAGAATATAAAGTGGGGGGGGGAGGGGGTATAATTGGTGGTCATATATATGAGCATATAAAATTAAAAGAAGTATTAGGTAGGAATTAGTTACCTGTAGGTAGTGGCATCCCACAAGCAAACAGTTCCATCACTTGACCTAGTAACCAATAGTGGAAGTGCTGGGTGGAAAACAACATCTTGAATGTCCTGGCTGCCCACGCGAAGACTATGAACACGTTCCTTTGTCTTCAAATCCCATATCTGATTGGAGAAAAAAAAAAAAGTAAAGAAAACATTATATTAGTTATTGGATCCAAGTTACTACCATGTATTCATACGAGAGACACTGATATTCCATATATTCTTCAGCATGAAGTCCCAAAGCAATTGTTTTTTTCACCATGGAGATGGATTACATACATATGTATACTTGGTTCGAAAGTGCTACAAGTAATCAGAAAGTGTTGACGACTGTCAGTGGCAAAAAAAGTCAACGCTGTATGGATTCGCCATTGGCAATGTGTTGACAGGATCAGAAGAATCAATGTTCCAGACCTGCAAATTTTGTATACAGAAGAAATTGTCACTATCACATATGAGGTCCTAACTCCTAACTCAACTATAAGCAGTTCTGAGGCGTCATGAATGACCATGATTCCTCAATTGTTTTATGCTCTGTATCGGTGATAATTAGGGAACAGATGGTTCCCAAGCCATCTATAGTAACATTGATTGATAACTAGGGAACAGATGGTTCCCAACCCATCTATATAGTCATATTCAATTTGATTGGTTGCCTCTATTAGCATGTATATCCAGGTTTATGCAATGCGGTTTGCTCATGTTGGTTGCTTGTATATATATGCTATTTGATAGGTTTGCACAGTGCTCAAAGCAAAGGCAAATGCTACATCAACTAGTATGCTAGATTTGGTCGTATTAGACAATGCAGATTTACATAAACCGATGCACACATAATTGAAATACTTATCCCTACACCTCTACTAGAAACATGAGACCTTATCTAAAATATGGCGGTGAGTTGGTGGCTAATGCAACAAAATGTAACCAAACATAGTTTTAGGGTGTGTTTGGCAGGGCTTTTTGCGGCTCCGGCTCCTACCTGTAGGTAGATGTTGGGAAAACCATCCAAAGACATGAGATCCCAAATCCAAATGGAGTATTGGCAATGAACAAACAAGTGAACAACAGTTTTGTATAGGGGTTAGGTTCCTTGATTTGGCCAATCACACTCTATGAGGGAATCTGTGGTCCAAGTATGTCATCACTTTACGGTTACCGTTCAAAACTTTGGAGTGTCAGGCAAATTATTTTTTTCTCTTATGATACTGATGGAATGCGCTGGCAATTGTTTTTGCTGTTATGATACTTTTTAGTTAGGTGGCCTTCTCTATAGTATTGTTTGCTCACTATATAGCAAATCTCTGAAGAACTTAATTAGCTGACACGCTGCCTAGGAAAGGAAGACGAAAACAAACAAACCTTTGCATTGTTATCATTGGCAACACTAGCAAACATGTTGGTATCACGTGGGTTAAATCTGAAACTCTCCACGCTGCTTGTGTGGCCACTGAATTTTCTAGTGCACACCCAGCGCTGATCCCAGTCCCAGAGCTTGATCAAGTTGTCTTTATAAGGCGCTGACAGCAAACGGGGATGTTGGATGAACAACCAACAAGTTGACTGATGCGCCACAGTGAGCTTCAAATCTATGGACCCAGTGCTTTGCGGGGTAGGCGTAGACATAGATAGATCCATAACCATCTCCGACTGCAAACCATTGCTTCCTAGCGATAAATTTTGCTGAACAAATAGCAGACCTGTCACTGAATTGTGGGGATTGATAAACCATGCCAGGTTTCTTGGTGGCTTGCCAAGCCATCACTCTTTCCTGCCAGACAATGTATCGCTAGATCACTAAGTTTAACCAGAATAATTTCCATATTGTATAGAGTCATAGACATAGACTTGTCATAATAGTGTATGGCTGAGTGCTGATATATATACCTTTGTCTGGTAGTTCCAAATGGAAACATGCTCTTTTCCATGGCCCATCAAGATCCTGTGATCAATGTTGTATTGCAATAAAATAAAGATAAAATGTATTAATTTTTTTAAAAGAATATGGAACTTGTCCACCTAGGTGTGACTTTGATTTTTTTTAAAGATCAATACTAAAGAGTGCCACCATGACCACCTGCACACTCACCATGTCTTCATAGGGTGCACATCTAGGGAATAGACAACGCCCCCAAACCTCCCTGTTGATATGGTCTGATACAAAACAAACAGCCGATGACAATCAGCCTCGTAAAGTTAATTTATCAATCACAGTGGTTCAGAGCAATGTTATTAGAGAGCCCATGTTATTACCACACTCAGTCCCTAACTGAAATGCCAAGATTTTCAAAGAGTAAAATGCTGGTTAGCCCATCGACCACGTCACCCTCTATTGGTTAGTTCTGCTAAGTTTAGATTTGCATTTCTAGGTCCAAAACCTTTTTAAGTGGTCCAATAATTGTCCATATTGGTTTGTTTTGTGATTAAATCCGATGTGGACAATATAATGTGGCTGATGACATGGAGAAGGTCACGTCGCGGCGCCCATGAGCATGAGAGGGGGAAGGAAGGGGGCTTGCAAAAGCGAGGTGCAGAGAGCTCACGGCGTGACCTACTCTCCAGGTCATCAGCCACGTGTACCATCCATGCCAAATTTCATCACAATATAAACTGGTGGACTATTTCTGGACAAGTTTAAAATGTTTTGGACCTATAAATGCAAACCCAAATTTGGTGGACCTAACTAACACAGGCTGACAAGTCAATGGACTAACCATGCATTTTACTCAGTTCTAAATGAATTGGTTTCTTATATATTCCTGCATCAATAGCTATAGTGGGCCTAGAAAAAAATTATATATTCTGAATATAATAGTCTCTCTTACTAGAATTGAACGATATGGCAGTATGTGCTGATATGCATTATATTTAGAGAACCAACAATCATGTCAAACTCACCTGGTAGGTCACTGCTGCTTGGCGGCTTGCTGGCTCACAAACGATGGCTGTCAGCATTTTCTGATGCACCTGACCCCCAAGCTCCTCAACTCTCCTCGCAAAGGTGTTGTCCATTTTTAGCTTCTTGCCAATGAATGGCTCCAACTTTAAATTTTTGAGGTGCTGCTCTGACCTCATTGCAACCATCAACACCTCAAACTTGCCCCTGTCTTGTACTGGCGGTACAAGGAGCTCTCTCAATGTGACAGCCACTACTGAAGTGGAATTTGGCTCGACCATCTCGAACGTGGGTGATCTTGGAGAACGGAAGTAGTAATGAAGCGAGTAGGAACTGGTTGGTCTAATCCAGAAACCAATGTGATGGTCTGTCTTGTTGGTCAGGGTCACTGGGCATTTGATGAGCTTGTTTGGCTTGAAGGGGAAGTGGAGCTCCTGTGGGTAGAGGTCCAGTTCTAGCAGCTTGCTAGTCTCTGACGACCCAGCAGGGCTTGTCTGCAAGTGTAAGCAGCCAAACTTCAAATAATAAACTTTTCAATTTGTGTTGGAGACCATGGATGCGCTAAACTTATATGCAACTCTTTGATTGTATGCCCTTGAATTTTCATTGACTCATAGTGATGTAGCACAACTCCTAAAGCTACCCTCTCTTATTTTCACTTCTCCAAGTTGCGAATTTGACCATGACATTAATTATGTCATACAAGTAATACAAGTAATATATATCGAAGCAATGACCATTCGTACATGCTAGGTGTTGTTACGAGGCCAGCAGGCTATGCCACGAAAGCACCGACCATAGCTGTTGTGTTTACTGCAGGTCTGGCCTAACGGGACAAAATGATGAATCAAATGGAGGAAGAGAGCATTGACTTACTGCAAGAATGGAATATAATAAGATCATGGATCCACTGATTATCCTTTGGATGTTTTGTTTTCAACTAAAGGCACTGAGACCGTATATGCCTTTTTTAGTTACATGCATAAAAAAATTGAGATCAATCACCTTCTTTACCTCTAAAGTAGAATTGAGATTTTCATTGTCTATTCTAATCAGCTGCATTGAGTGAGAGCTCTCCTGAAGTGTATTAGTTACCGAATCACTTGGGATCTTGTACAAAGAGATTGGCAAAGTAGCATTAGTGAAGTTCTCTTTCACAACTGGATTGATTTCTTGTATACCTGTATGAGTTACCGAATAACTGAGCATTGATTTCTTGTATACCTGTTCTGTTGTAGACCCTGGGTTATTTCTTGAGTGACGAAAAAACGGAGAAACCATTTGAATTGGGGTTTTCATCTCATTCAACATGTCAATGATGTCATCTATAGTAGGTCTTCGATGAGGATCACAGTTTACACAAAGTTGTGCTATTCTAATGCACCCATTTACTTTTGGGCAATCTGTATCTAGTGATTTATGCCACTGCAGGATTAAAATCAAAGTGAGAAATTTAAAATGATAGCCTCCACTATTTCAAAAAATATTATGTGATATTTCTTACATCTTCAAAATCAAATGATTCATTGCTTCCCCTTAATAATTTTATGATTATGATACCCAAACTATAAATATCCGACTTGGACGATATTTCCCCTCTGTTCCAATATTCTGGAGCAATATATGGCCTGCATTATGATATGATAATTTATGGCACCATGATTGCAAGAAATAATGAATGACCTCATTTCAGGAATAGAAACTGAATTGGCTTTCCTTACGGGGTTCCACGGATATTTTTAGTAATTATTTTGGACTGCTGTCTACTAAAGCGTCTTGATAAGCCAAAGTCTGTTATTTTTGGTACCATGTCAGCATCCAACAAAATATTTTCAGGTTTGAGATCCAAATGGTTAATGTGTTCTTCATTGTGAAGGTAACATAAACCCTTGCAAATTCCCTCAATCAATTGATACCGTGTATCCCATTCACGTCCATGTGTTTCGTCTGTCAAATTATGAGAGTAGTCAAGAAAAAGGAAGAACCAGATACAAGAAAATAGAAAAGTCATCTTTAGTAGGTGGGAGGAATATACGTGGGTGTAAATTTCATACCTTTGAGATAATCATGGAGGCTTTTATTAGGTACATACTCGAAGCATAGGAACCTTCGCCTGTCTTCTGCCAAAACATACCGCCCTTCGTGCAGTATTGCTTTTGCTTGTGTATCAGAGCAATAGCCAAGAAATCTCACTATATTTTTGTGTTTAACCTTTATCAAACATATAAGCTCATCCTTGAATCGCTCCTCTATAATGTCAGCTGTTTGGGAAAGCTTCTTCACCGCTACTTTCCCATTTCTAAGAAGTCCCTGTTTAGCACACACCCAATATCCTGTTAGTATTGCCACCAGTCAAATATTTAAGTTTGACATGTATTGAAGTATATATGAAAAAAGGCATACCATGTAAACAACTCCAAACCCACCACGGCCAATCACTTGGGAGAAATTGTTTGTGATACGTTTTAAAAATGCAAACGATAGCATGATTGGCTCCACACTTGAATCTATCAATACGCGCTCCAGGGCTTCAAGTTCATTGTCTTGATCATAATCCATTTATATCTGCAAAGACAGCACCAATAATCTCATTCTCCTTTCCACATGGAGTAGATTGTATTGAATGTTGATACAAGGTCGTAAAACTGTTGGCCACTTGCAAAATACCTTTGGTAATAATGAATATCCCAGCTAGCCTGAACTACAAGTCCCTTGATTACTAAGTCAGCACAAGGATAGAATGAGACTAAGCCGATCACGGGTGAGGGAACTAAAATCTCTACAGAGTATTTTTGGATTTCATTCTTCGTTGTCATGTAGACTATTGGTTCTACAAACACTGATTGTTTGATTTGCAAAAACGCCAGATTCAAAGAGTACAATTAACAAAAAGCAAAAGAAAAGGGGAAGTTCAATTGAGGGAATAACAGAGCATGCATGGACTTGAACTAGCAAGAATGAAGTTTAGTTGTTTTACATACATATATGCATGTGCTGGTCAAGTTAACAGCTCAATCAGGTGCTTGGTAAGTACATATCGATCAGCACTTCTGCAGGTTCCTAATAAAAGCATTAGGCATAAGGAAATCGATCGGTCACTAACCTGGAAGATCAAAATTATAGATACGAGGAGACAACGTCGTTGAACTTGAAGCGAGCTCCCCTGTAGATAAATAGCCGCCGGCCACCAGATTGTCAAATTTCCGATCTTGTGCTGTGGATCGGAGATAGTGGGAGACAACGTCGTTGAACTAGCCATGGAATACGTAGCTTTTCTAGTAGCTAAGCGTGGGATATTCAAACGACTGGGTCATCTACTACTGCTACTCGTGCTTTACTTTTCTTCAGAGAATCGGATCAACTCTCGCAGCAGTCAATTAGTAGAAGCGTGTGGGACAGTGGTCTCGGTTGGATTTGAGGGGTAAATTTTGAATGAACGGCTTTAAAAGTTTGAGGGCGTCAAACATTTGGTTTCAACATTCAGCTCTGGCAACAGTTCATGGGTTGGAAATCAAGACTCAGCGTTGTCTTTCGCAATTCCACAAACACTGGCATGCAGGTGAACACCTCTGCGATCCCCTCTGTCAATTCGGATTATGCAACACCGTCTAGTTCATAGACAATGTGATTTTTATACTATTTCTGTAATGTTAGACTTTCTAAATCAACCTAACTAGTTATTTTTATACTTTATTTTATTTCTACATTTGCATTGAGAACCTTGGCTTTGGCCGATTGGACATGCGCGTATCATACCTTTTTCGCCCGATTTGATCAATTCTTCTAAGTACGGACGATTGGTAGCTGAGATAAGATAAGGAGTTATTGGACAAAGTTTTTTTTTTTTGTTGTTTTTTTGAATTTTTAGATATTTTAAAGAAACATTCTTTTTAAGAAACCTTTCTTGTCCGGTTTATCTCCTTGAACTCTTACTTAGTCCAATTTATACTTCTGGTGTAGCACCACATAGGAAAAATAACCATAAAAATCGTTTAAATTCTAAAAATGTACTATTTTTAAAAGTTGAGACGGGTTAAAAACTGATTTTATAGATCAAGAGAAAAGTCAGACAAATGGTTTTAAGTTTTCCCCGTACACCGGAGCTGGCAAGAGCAAAAATTGGGCCGTCACTAGTTACCAGAATCTAGAGGCCCGGCCTGGACTGGCCCAAGCCCAATTTCTGTCATATAAACCCTTCCGGCGGCGCTGCCTTCCGTTCCTCTCCGCCTCCGATCTCCCACAACCACATCAATGGCGTCCAGCTCTAAGCTGAGCCATGCCGTTCCGGTCTCCAACACCGGCGCCGCTGCAGGACTGCCCGCCGACGCGCTTTTCGAAGTCCTGCTGCGCCTCCCGGCCAAGGATCTCTGTCGCCTCCGCGCCGTCTGCCGGTCCTGGCGCGCCCTCACCTACGACCCGCACTTCGCCAAGGTGCACAAGTCCCGCCACACGGAGCCCTCTTCGCCTTCACCTTTCGGGACGGCGACGGCGACGACCGTGGCGTCGCCATCGTGGGTCTGTCGGGGTAGGTGCTCAGGCGGATACCCATCGGCTCAGTTTCCATCGAGTTGCTGCTCACCCACCTCGACCGCCTCTTTGTCATCAGGGAGTGCAAACCCTCGTTGGCCGCCTGGGTTCTCAACCCGGCCACTGCAGTTGCCCTCACTTTGCCCAGTCTCTGTTCACATGAGTTTGTGGGCATTTGTACAGAGCACATATTTAGTTGGGGTTATGCTTTGAGCCACAACTGCAAGACGGTTACATATGCTTTTGGACAGGTTGCTTCTTCTGGCGATTACAAGGTACTCCGCATTAGCCATCCTGATCACTCACAGACTCTGCTATGCGACATCGTCACCCTTGATGGGAGTAGCCAGGGCAGGTGGAGGAGAAAACAGAATCCACCCAGCAACCTTATGAGACCACCCAGCAACCTTATGAGAGATGAAATCATGAAATGCCTAGCTGTCAATGGGCTTGTGTATTTCTTCTTTGATTATGCTGTTATGGAACCAACCAGCATAGCTCCATTCGACCTCGATACAGAGATGTGGATGCCAACACTTAGGGGTCCAGAGCCATTGCGAAGTGTTAAGTTTGGCCTCAAGTATGGGCGGGAACTCTCATTGGCCAACTTAAATGGCAGCTTGGTTATAGTTGAGAATTTTGCTGGTGTCTCTTTGGACCTATGGTTTATAGTGGATGAGAAGAGTGGTCTTTGGGTTAAAAAGTACAGATTAAATACGAAGGACCTTGACTACCTTGTATATCTACATCCTTTACTGATATTAGATGATGGGAGGATAGTCATTTTTGAAATGGTAGAGAGCTTATTAAAATGCTATGATCCAACAACTGACAATTTAGCAGATGTGTTGGATATCGGGGCGATGGGACTTGCAGACACTCAAAGCATTGGGATTCACACAGGAATCCTGTTGATCTAGAGTCTCGCTTCTACCGATGAGTTTGGTATGCTTGTTTTATCCATCATTCAAAACTTTCTGACGTAGTATTGCGATGAATGCTCCAGTGAAAACTTACATTTACTTAAAATATGCTACATTGTTCTGTTGTTGATTGTTCTATGTTCTTGGTATGCTTGTGATTCATTGATATACTTAGCAAAATGAAATGTATAGGCGGCACTCAAACCTTTTAGGAGCGTCACCTAGATCCATAAAATCTGGAATTGCAGGTTGAAATGCGTCATCTAGGTTAAAAAATCCGAAGTATAAAAATACACTAGTGTTGTTGAAATGGTGCGGCAGCATAGGAATTTTTCGTTGGTGAGCTAGAAAAATATATATTCAAAATGAAGCTTTTCTTTTTCCCATTTTTTTCTTCTTTTTCACTTTTTGAATTGGTCAGGAACATATCTCCATGTAGGGACATCAGTTGTTCATTGACCATTTTGTAATTTAGACCTAGATAACATGTTTAATGTTTGGGCTTGGTTCCTTATGGCTTGTTAAGATAACGAGATGGCTCAGCTGGGCTCATATAGTTTGCTTGTGAGCCAGCTTGTTATTGCTTTTCAGCAGGAGGCTAATTATTCTGAACCAGATTATCTGACTTTAGCTTCATGATCTGAACCGTTTGTGAGATCCAACACAGTCTGCTCGTCTCATCTCTATGGACTCCTTACCTCGAGTTCTGGTCACAGTGCTAGAAACTTCTGCTAGCTGCTACATAGCTCAACTAAAGCTCTGACAGACATCTACAACCCCCATTACTATTTAGATCCCACATCATGATAAGAACTGAGGTTCTTTAGTTCTGTTCTGGTTTGATTTGGGCAAGAACAACATCATATATATTTTGCTTCATCAAGTGGCCAATGTACTAATCACTAATGCAGCACCACTTATTGTATCATTCTTTCACTTTTCCTCACGTTCGAACACGGAACACTTTAATGGGAACTGAAACTTCCCAGTTCCCAGTCCAATTGCTATGCAACTTCATAGTCGCAGTGCTGCTAATTAATGCTCCAAACCATCATGATGGGACCACACAAGAGATCGGCAAGGACAAGGAAGACGGCGGCCTATTGTGTGCAGGTGAGCAAGGAGGCGGAGGGTGCAGGAATTGTTGTAGCACATTAAAACGCTGTGAACCCAGTGGGGAACAACGAAATTAACAGGAGTAGATCATTGGAGTTCTGTCCTAATGGGATGGGCTGGGCTTGGTACTGATGGGTAAACTAATAAACTATATGTCTTATTTAGCTAATTATACTTTGAGATTTGTGCAATTTTTAGAAAAGGTCTGACAGAGCACTTATCTCTCTCTCTCTCTCTCTCTCTCTCTGTCTCTGTTTGGTGGTTCTTAAATGATCTACAGTTTAGACAGGAAGTTTGTTGACTTAGGGATCACCTTGTGCTGATGAGATTTGTCTGACTATTATATGATTTTATCTGGTACCATCAAGACATCATATTGTTCTATTTTGTAATACTATAAGCTGTTGCTTGTTCATGTTTTGTTGATTGTATAAAAAAGAAGGTTTCTAGACTTTTGTAAGCTATTGTGAGTTCAGTTAGTGAGCTAAAAGAAATGATATTTTCTGTGAGTTTTAGTATCAAATATCTAAGATTAACACCTGAAGCAACATCTTATATTACTATGATTTGCATGCTGTCTCCTTTGTACTCCTATAAGCTATTGCAGGTCGATGTTTTATTGATTTTGTAAAAAGAAGATTTCTAGACTTTTGTCCATTTTGTGAGCTCAGTTAGTGAGCTAAAAGAAAAGCTGTCTTCTGTGATGTTTAATAATTTATTACCAAACATCTAAGATTAACACCTCATGCAACATCTTGTATTAGTATAGTTCGCATGTATCTTTCTATATATGAACTAAGTAGCATGTTTGGGGGCACACATCAGATGGGTTGGCTGGAAAGGCTTGCTGTTTACTGCTTATAATAGTGAGACTGGGAAGGAATAGAGAGGAGTTCAACAACAACTTATGAAGGCAATGCAAGATTGAATTTCCTTGAAATTGGATTCCAAATTAGATGGGAACTTAGCTCTAATGAGCCTCTGCACCTGGCCTGCTAAACATTATTTATCTGCAGGATTGCTACAAAATAAAATATGTCAATATCGGATTGCAGGTTACAATCTCATAGCCTACCATGTTTGTGAAAGTCTGTTAGATGTTCACTAAGCTGGACTGAGTGTCTGGTGTTTTCCATGCCAAATTGCCAGTTATACTATTGGATGAATTTCTGGAAGTTGTCTGAAGAAATGCATTGTGCTACCAGCTATTAGCATATTATTTTCCTTAATCTCATTTGTCTTTCAGTTGATCTTCCTTCAGCATGGTCCTTTTTAGTTTCAAAGCATTGTCCAGCTTTTTTGCTACATGTAAATCTACTTCTGAGTTCTAATTCGATAGCTTCCTTTTTAATCTTTTGCAGCTTTACTCAAATGAGTGATGGACAGCTGATAAAACATAAGTAGTACACGAAGCTAATTCTGAGTTTCATGGACAACTGATATGACATGGACTCTACGTTTCTGCGAGTTGCTCATGCTGGGTTTAATACTCGTCTCAGGGTCTGCTCGTGTGCTATACGGCTATTTCATGGTGAAGAAGGTACTCGTAATTTTGAAAGCGTTGTTGGCACTGGCTCTTTCCCTTGTAAATTTGGAGGCATGAAAACAATGGATGTAAACTATTAGTATATTATGATCTGCCCTGCTGGTAATTGTATTTGTTGCAATCTCATCGTGAAACAAAAAGTTTCATGATCTATGATCTTATAATGTTTATGGCTACTGGCCTGCTGTAGTCATTGCCACATATTTGGTACCTTGGCAATGACCAAGCTAGCCTATACTTACAAACCAACTGAAATAGGCCTTGTGAAAAATCTGACAGAAAAAAAAAAATTCATCTTGCTTGTGACTGACATAATATCTGCGCACCATTAGGTAGAATAAATATATCTTCACAACAATTCGCTGGCAAAATAGATTCACAACATGCAAAAAATAGTAAAAGAAAATGTTTAACTGACGTTGCAAGATGTTGGAGCAGAGCGCCTTCTTGCCTGAAGCAGAGCCGAGGATTCCAATTTCTAACGAACGAAGACAGTTTGTTTGGTGGATCCGAGCTGAAATTTGTGGGTTTAGAATGGAATGTCTTCTATTTGATTTGTATTTGGGGCAAAGATCTCTTTACCTTTTAAATATGAAAAGGCATCCAATTATTTAAATATACAAAATTTACCACTGTGTTTCAAATTGTAAGTTATTTTGGCTTGTAGACATTGTTGAAAATAATTGGAACCACTTGGCATACCCTTAGGTCGCTGTCTATGTTTATTATAGTCCAATTATCCTCTCTTCTTGAAGTGTTCTAAGTAGCCTTGCTAATCCTAGAAGAACCCCGTGTGCTTGCCCAACGTGTCCCCTCAGTCAAATGTGTTTTTCTTTCACCGTGTGGCAGGCGCAAAGGGCACCTCTAAAAACAAATGTGTTTTTCTTTTCAGGTTTAAGAAAGTAAGGTGGTCCGGGTGTTTTTGAAGTTTCATCATTTGTGATCTCCATGTTCTAAACTGTGGAAACATTTGGAGCGGAGTTGTTTTTGAGGATCTGAAGTTGCGTGATGCTCTGCCAAACACGCCCTACTCTTTGATATGTAGTCATGTTTTACATTAATTAGTGTTTCTGTATCTTTCACTTGAAACTCATTTGCACAATAATTTATATTTTCCCTATGTAAATAAATCCTTACTCATGGCAATGTCTTAGGTAGTTGTGATAAGTTGGCAATGTCGAGTATACCTGGTTATGTTAATCTTGGCAAGGTTCAATGGAGTGTTGTCAGGTGGATTGCTGCACTCCAGATTTTCATTGGCCTTTCACACCGGCGGTAGTGAGAAATGCTAGTGAATATGGCAAAATTACCACTAGTAGAAAGCATCTGTGTACTATTGAATAAACAGTTCTCTAGATCCACCACAGGTAGATTAGATCATAAAGTTATATTGGTTATCTAAATACGGAGTATTACAAAAAAAAAACTGTTCATGTGATCAAAATGGACTCCCTCTAGATACTCCCTCCGTTCCAAAAAAAAGCTTGCAACTATGAGAAGCGTGTCGGTCAAACTTTCTCAACTTTGATTAGGTTTGTAGAAAATACGTGCAACATTTATATCTCTAAATAAATTTATTAAAAACTACTTAAAGATCTTTTCCGATAATACTAATTACTTAGTATAAATATTTATATATTTTAATATATAATTGCCGGCAGTTTGAAAACGTTGACTTCTCGAGGAAGCGAGAATTGCATGTTTTCTAGAACGGAGGGAGTACCATTTTGGCAAAAATTATTTCCATATTAAAATAATGTGTATGGTTGTGCAGTGAAACAAATAGCTCGTTTCTTTTTTTTTTTTTTTTTTTTTGAAAGATCCGGAACATTATCCGGCTTTGGATTATAATAAGAAAGGAGCAGCAATGTCATTACAGGCGCGAAGAGCGCATCCCCTAACAGCCTAGGCTGAAAGGGGTCCAAATATCCTAGACTGATTACTCGCTAATTAAGTTTACAACTAAATTGTGAAAGATAAAACTACCGCCTGCTCTAGACCACTGAATTGCCGTGTCCTGAAGGTCCCTGTAGACTGCTTGGGTTGTTTTCCTTTCATCTCTAAAAAACTATTGCATTCCTCCAGTTCCAAATTTTCCAAAGAGTTAAGATCGCTAAAGTATGGTCCTTCTTGTTCCCAGAGCGCACTATCTGCATGAAACACTCCACTAGGTCCTGAGACGAGTTCCATGAATCTGAGCTTAAGAATTGACAATGGCTCCAGGAGGCGACGTGGTTCCAGACTTGTCTAGCTGCTAGGCATTCAAAGAACAAGTGTTGTGCCGTTTCTAAGTTTCTTTCACAAAGAGCACAGAAGTAGTTGTTGGGCCATTGTCGAAGTTGCAGTCTCGCTGCTGTCCAGAGCCGGTTCTGTAGGAGGAGCCAGATGAAGAACTTACACTTTGCTGGCGCCCACGCATTCCAAATCAGGTTGGGGAAGGGCGAGTGCATACGGCTAGCAAACTGGATGGCATAGGCCGACCTTGTGGAATAACAGCCCGAGGTTTCCAAAGTCCAGACGATCGTGTCTTCCACTTCTTCGTCAAGGTCATGTCTGATCGGTTCCAATAGTCTCCACAGTTCAAACAATCTCTGGCCAACTCAGGGCTTAGGTCATGAGCAATATCCCGAACCCAGGTTTCATTTAACATAGCATCACTGACGGTTCTGTTTTTTCTTGAGCTATGTTGATACAGGAGGGGAAACAAAGCTGCCAGTGTCTTGCCTTCCATCCAACTTGAAATCTAGAACTTTGCCTTCTTCCCATTTCCAACAGTGACTCTGGTGGCTGCATTGAACAGTGCCAAATCCACTTCATCAATCGGCAGATCTGAGGCATGCCGTGGCCGGTCGGCGTTTGTCCACTGAAACCAAAGCCATCTCAGGCGCAGTGCTCTACTGAAAAGAGTGAGATCAATAATTCCCAGACCTCCATACTCGACTGGGATGGCCACACCTGTCCAGGCCACCTTGCATTTCCCCCCGTGACCTCGCTATCTGCTGCCCATAAGAAGCGGCGTCTTTCTCGATCAAGGTCTGTAATCAGTTGTTTTGGAGCCTTTATGGATGTGAGCAAATAAACAGGCAGCGCACTGAGGACGGATGGAACAAGTTCTCTTCTGCCCGCTGGGTTCAGCGAGCGTCCTTGCCAAGCGGCCAGGTTATTTCTGGTTTTGTCAACACATTTCTGAACATGCACCATTTTAATTTTGCCCAAGGACAGCGGCAGGCCAAGGTAATTGATCGGGAAATTGACTCGTCGACCTCTGAAGTCACCAAGAACATGGTTGAGATCAAAATTTGCACAGCTTATTGTCGAAACCATACACTTCTGGATGTTGAGCTGTAGCCCAGTGGCATCACCGAACTGTTGCAAGATGTGGAAAAGAGCTGAGACTTCTTCTCTGACAGGGTTTGTGAAGATAACCGCATTGTCAGCATACAAGGACAGTCGCAAGGTGACATTTCTCCCACGCAAAGGTGTTAGGAATCCTTCATGGGTCAATTGTCAATTGCTAAGATGAACAGGTAGGGGAAAGAGGGTCACCTTGCCTCAGGCCTCTCAAGTGTTTGATTTGCCGGCCCCCAGACCCATTTAGAAGAACCGAAGAGTGGGAGGTTTTGAAAATTAAGGTCAGCCATTCCCTCCATCGTGCACTGAAACCACGCTGTGTTGGCATGCATTCTCTCCTTTTGTGATTGTGAAAGGATGAAAGCTTAAAAAGGATATACTAAAAGATAAAGTCAGTATGCCATTTGCCACATATGCACAACCAAAACTTTGCGTATCCATGAGTTTATATGATGTTCCCGCCTTTGCGTGTGGCTTGGTAATATTCGAAGCCCTTGCTTGATAGCGGTGCTCTTTGCTTTATTCGGACAGATTTGCGCCCCAAATGTTGCTGTGCATTGAAACAACAGGGTTTATAGTTTCTTTTTTTTATCATAAAACAAGTACAAACCCAGTCAAACATATTGTCACACCCCAAATTTTCGGATTTTGGGTTGTGAATAGAAAACACTAAATTAGTTTGTGAGCTTTTCGTTTTAATCTTTCATTATAAGTTTTCGACATCCTTAGACCTCAACTTCAATGCACTTCTCTATGATCGAGTAACATCAATTCGTCACTCAAACCTTTTCGGGAATTTTTCTGGCTTTTCCGGAGCTATTTCCTACTTTTTGGTGAGCTTTTTTCTTTTTTCTAGATCCTCTCAAATATCTTTTCATGAGCTCCAAATACTTTATTTTGGTTCATCATGATCAAAAGTGTCTCTGAGAATTTTTCTGGAATTTTCAGAGCCTTCTAGGTATTTTTTGTGGCTTAAATATGATTTCAGGATTATCTTGAAATTATTACAAGCTATGAAATAAATCCCGAAATTAAGAAAATATGAAACGTTTCCAAACCCTACCTATATATACATGCCGGTCTTCTCCTCGACACGCTGATTCCAGATCTGAAAAGCCCATCCCGAGCCGCCACCTGTATCGCTCTGTATGCCTCGCCGAAGTTCGGAAAAGTTAGGTTTCCGGCGAACTCTCCGGCGACCTTTTTCCAGCCATCTCAGTCATCCCCGGCACAAACAGTGTCCACCACGAGGTATATATCGTCGTTCTCTACGCCGTGGTATATTCGTTTGTCCGAATACATCATGTTTTGACCGAGTTCCTCTCCGTTTTTCTTTTCCGGTGAAGTACTCCGGCGAACTCCATGGACGTCGTCATCTTCTTCGTCTCCGGTCATCCCGCGTTTTCCCCAGCCCTGAGCGGCCTCATCCTGCGGGCTGCGACCCCGCCCCATCGCCCGACGTCTCCCGTTCCGCGCCCCAGCGCGCGCCGCGGCTGTACAGGGGAGCAGCGCCACCGCCGGCGTGGCTGTTCGGCCGTCCGACCAGCATGAGGAGCCGACCCCTACCCGACCCCAAGCGTGGATCCATGGCGCATCGTGCCACCTCCTTCGACGGTCTGTGACCCCCTGCCGAGCCCCCCTCCCTTCCTGCGCGTGAGCACCGAATAGCAAGCAGCCATGGCCATGTTCACGTTCGGGAGAAAGAAGATGAAAGTCTGTACGTGCTGATCGGAGGTACAAGATGAAGTATTAACGACTTTGCCATCCACGGTAATTACAGTTCTGCCATCCAGTTAGTAATCTCCACCATTTCTTCGTTTTTAGGCCAAATCAATCCATTCCAGTTGCGTTAGTTTCGTAGCGTCGCGCTCTATGCAGTAATGGTAAAGTTCTTCTGGCCACATGCTTATGATTTTGTTCAAGCCAAATAATTAAATGATTAATGCTTTATGTAATTTGTTTTCTAATTAAAAGCAATATAAGTTTTATACCTCGGTGATTTTGGAATAAAATGTCAATGTGATTAATTGCTAATATAAATGTGTTTATGAATAATAATTTGTTTAGATTAAACACATTGCACATGTCATATATCTATTAGTTGCATTCACATATTATTTTGCAAAGATAATAGTTTAACTTGATTAATTTATATGCCATGTTTATAATTAAAATGTGACTAGATCCAATTGATTTTGAATTCAAATATGATGTGACCAATCTGAATTAATTCTATTTACATGGTTTTCTTAATTAAAATAAATAAAGCATGTAGTCTTTTATTTCCTTCCTTCCATAATATAAAACATCGGTAGTCGTTTATTTTATCGATAGCTCTGTTTTTCGGCGTATATTGCGTTCTCTCTACCGTAGCAACGAAGTTATCTCTTAGCGTGTTGTTTTAGAGCTTTTTGTGATGATTGGTGTATCGCTCTTTGTTTATTCTTTTTGCCTCGCTTGTATGTGTGGTGCTTGCTACGAGTAGAACGAGGACCACTTGTGAGCGTTGAAGATCGGAAGTTGATGACCGGAAGCAACATATGAGAAAGTTGGAGCAACTATAAAAGGCAAGTATAGTTTTGGGATATGTTAGCTTTAAACCATGATCATATGACTTGATTAATGTTTATGCACTTTGAATGATAAATGTGAATTGTTTAGCAACATGTGGACTTGTGCGTACTAGAGTCTCCGGAAAACAAGCATACAACTGTGAGGGCTAATGGGCTCGGTTTTAGTTCAGTATGAGGACCTTGTTTAACTTGTTAGTGGTTACCAAAAAGGCGTTAGGGAAAAACACATCGTGGATCCCCGTGGAGGGTTGTATCACATGGGATCGCCGCACCCGTGGACCGGCTGCGGTGTGTCGCACGGATTGACGGAAGATACCTAGCGCCCTAACATGTTAGATGAACCTTTGAAAGACTTCATAGTGAACCCTGCTGGCCGTCCTAGGAAGAGGGTCAAGAGGTCGACGGGCCTCACACGTAGGGCAATTCACGGCTCACAGTGAAAGTGTACACCTCTGCGCAGAGTAAAACTGGTATATCAGCCGTGCTCACGGTCATGAGCGGCCTTGGAACCTTTGCATTAAAGATGATGACCTATGTTTGTTTAACATCTCATAATTTATCGTTTATGCTTTACATTATTATGTTATAATGATCATGGTATTTGGGTAAGATATTGCCTTGCTATATTTGCTTTGAGTTCGACATGGATTCACTCTTGCAATTTCCCCACCTCGGTCTGTTGGCAAAAGTCACATGGAGAATGGATGAAGATACTAGTTCTTGGCATACGGAGCCCCCAAATAACTGTCCCCTCAAGAGAATGGAGCCCGAGAAGTTTAGCAACCGTTCAGCGTTACTCGATAATTGTGAGTGTTTGTTTAGTTGTATTTACGCTTTTAAAGCATTGTTTTCTCGATATTTATCTGTTCTATGTTATATGTGTGGACTTTTTACGGGCACACATATGGCGAGTCTGGTCTTCTTTGGAAAACCAGGGCGTGACACATATATATATGAATGCACTGATCTCTATAAACGCACACATGCAAACAACAATTCTATAGACACCTCCAAAATACCGAGCCGAGAGATCTCAAACATTGACGAATTTACCGTACACGTCTCGTTGTTGATAGGTGCATAGAAGTATGTCACTTACTACTGTAACAATAATGAAGTTAGCTCTTGAAATAAATTTAAAAAACATGAGCAACCAAGCCAAGACAGGTCAAGGATTTAATTGAAGCTCGGTGAACAGGTTCCCAATCCAAGGACCATAAATATATATACTCCACTGAGCGCTCAGTTTGCAGGTCCAAATCTCGGCGAATAGGTTCCAATCCATGCATGGCAAGCAAATAGTAGCAGAGAACAAACAAGCATGATAACTAATGCTTGTAGAATGGAACATAATATAATATATACTCCACTATTTCAAATTATAAAACATTTTTGTCATTTCTAAATATACTACTTTTTACTATTTATCTCGACACAGTGTATGTCTAATCTAAGTGCATAACAGAAGTTACACAGCTAGAAAGCCAAAAAAAGTCTTACAACTGAAAATTTGAGGGAGTATATATTATCATAGCACCCAAAGGCAGGGAAGGGACCCAAATACAATTCTAGTGCTAGAATAAGTAAAAAAATCATTTAATGCTTGTAGAATGGAACATAATATAATATATACTCCACTATTTCAAATTATAAAACATTTTTGTCATTTCTAAATATACTACATTTACTATTTATCTCGACACAGTGTATGTCTAATCTAAGTGCATAACAGTTCCTATAGAAAAATATACCGTATAATTGATGATCACCAATAATTCATTCCAATATGGTAGTATTGGTAGTCACCACAATGCTGCTTTTTTTAGAATATTACTAGAAAGACAGCGCGGCCTTGCCACGCGTCCTTTGTATCGGCCAGTCCATTGTGGCCCAAAATACCAAAACTATATACATATACTTGACATGTTATTTTGGGCCAAAATACACAATGTCTACGAAACCAGAGAATGGAATTTTTTATTGAGAATGAGTGTTTCATCCCTGATTAATTTCATTGTAACTGGCCTTATTGAAACTGTTTGATTAATTTTTTTATTGACATGTTTGTGTTGAAATAACACCATGAAACTCCTTATTGAAACTGGCCTAATTATAAAGAGTAAACTTACTTTAACGATATAGTTGCTTTTGTATCGTGACTGAATTTGGCCAGGCCGAGCCCCTGCCCAAACCGTCCGTCTCCGGTGATCCTGCTGGGGCATGCAAGGGCTCTAAGTCTATATATCGAGCTGACTCCTTGAGGGATTGTCATCATTGTGATAATTATTTATTAAACACAAGCAGGGACACACACATATACTACGTACTGTATTAGCGAGAGAGGGAGATCAGGAGATAGAGGAGATGATTGACATCTCGAGCCTTGTGCAACGGTGGACGATTGGCAGCTGCGCGTCCTTGTCCTGGGCTGCCTCGGCCTCCAGTGGTTCCTCCTGCTAGCTGCCCCCATGCGCAAGTACACCATCCCGCAGGCCTTGAGGACAAGCATCTGGCTGGCGTACATCTCCAGCGACGCCGTGGCGATCTACGCGCTGGCCACCCTCTTTAACCGCTACGTGACGACGGTCCCCGCCGGCCACTGTCCTGCTCCGTCGTCTCCCGGCGAAGGCAAGGAGCAGTCGCGCATCCTGGAGGTGCTATGGGCACCTATCCTCCTCATCCACCTGGGTGGGCAGGAGGAGATGACGGCCTACAAGATCGAAGACAGCGAGCAGTGGGCGAGGCACGCCATGACCCTGGTGAGCAAGGTCGCGGTGGCCCTGTACGCCTTCTACAAGTCGTGGCAGCCCAGCTCCACCGACTGGAGGCTCACGGCAGCCGCGGCCCTCTTGTTCGTCATCGGAGTCTCGAGCTTCAGCGAGAAGCCCATCGCTCTCTACACTGCCAAGTCTGGCAAGACCAAGCGGCTGGCGGCCTTGTCGGCCTGGACAAAACGACCAAAGATGAAGTCTTCGGTCTGGAGGGAGGAGATGAGCCAGTTCTCACTGTTCCAGCCAAACAACTGCTTCGCCGCGCTGCCACGTCTTTCGATGGGTTGGCATGCGTCGGGCAAACAGCAGGAGGAGGAGCCGTCAGAAGAAAAGAGGTTGCCCTGTCTCCGCGAGACAAGGTTGTGATGCTACTCTCGGACATGTCCCTGCGAGCTGCTGCTAAGGAGCTTCCTCGCGGTGTTCATCCGCCAGTTGGTATACCTGCTCGCCATGTCCATGACACAGGTGCCGGCGGGTCTGTCTATGGAACGTGATTTGTGCGCCCTGAATCACTCGAGTGACAGGAACCAAGAATTCACTCGATTTTGCGTCAAGTGCACATGCACCTTGCTCTCATCTTCTCGGCTGGTGGCATCCTATATTTTTTTGCCAACATCTTCCATGAAAAAAAATAATAGTACTGTACTATTTTTGCTGTCCTCTCGGCTGGTGGCATCCTACGAATCGCCGTCAACCAAACTTAAAGGGTCTGTCTATGGAACACTCAAGCAGATTTCTCAGATTTTTTTTTCTATGGAAGGCAAATAAGCAGATTGTTTACATTTCAAAATGAAAAAAAGACATATAAACATACAGATTTCTCATATTTTTTTCTATGGAAGGTAAATAAGAAGATTTTTACATTTCAAGCTAAAAAAACATATATACATACGGATTTCTCATATTCTTTTCTATAGAAGGCAAATAATCATATTTACATCAGATTTACATAGAATTTACACTAAGAAAAATGATGTAAATTTTGAAGGCATACACTGTAATATTAAAGAATCTATCTATCTATCTATCTATCTATCTATCTATCTATCTATCTATCTATCTATCTATCTATCTATCTATACTATAAAAGAGCGAAGGAATTGGAGGCCACCTTCGCGATCTCATCCATCCGATATGCGGATTTCCCATCCGATGGTTCTCGGATATGGACCGACCATAGGCTCTGTGGTGTTTCGCTTCAACTCACTCCTACAATGTAACGAACGCGGCGACGGAATAGCGCCTCCGAACGGGCGCGCGCCCCGATACGTCGCGAGATCTTTCCTTCCCCACGCCACACACCACCGCACGTCAAAACCCGCTCCCTACGCTGGGCCTCCGAGTGGTCCCGACGACACCGCCCCATGTTGCGCCATCGGTAGACGTGGGGCCGATCGGGCCGGACGAACGCCGCCACGCCCCGCCGCGGTCAAAACCCGCTCCCACGCTGGTCCTCCGAGTGATCCCGACGCCCAACGGCAAATCCCCTCGAACGAACCGGCGTGTATCGCTGCCGCCTCCGCGACCAGCGATGATGGCGACGCCGGGCGTCGGGCGCCGAGGAAGTGGGGATCGCGGCTCCCATAGGGCGAGGCATCATCCCGATACGGTCGCGGCGAAGCGAAGGACGAGTCCCCGCGACCCACCAACGCAGCGCCGGTTCCTCGAGCAAAGATGCCGCGTCGGGGCGCTGGGCGATTATAACAAATAAGGATGAGGGCAGACTTGGTCACCCTTGTTTCCTCTCACACGGGTCTTGCCACCGGGCGTTTCGTCTCACATGCCATGCATGATGGCGTGGGATGAGAGACGCGGGTGACGACGGAGAGCACGAGGAAAAATTTGTTGAGGGACGCCCTTGGCCTTTGACGGCTGCCGCGTCGTCCATGGCGGGCGGCTTGAGGCCGCCGGTCGCCTCGTAGGTTCCCGTGCTATGCCGGGCGGCGAGAGGCTTGATGCGATTGCTGCGAGGGCAGTGCCGGGGATCACCCTGCCCCTTAGCCTCGCTCCCGGAGGGGGGGAAGGGGGCGAGGGCTTCCCAGGGGTGAGTCAAGAACGCGAACGGGGAGGCGGAGCGCCTCGGTCCGCTCGACCTTATTTTGGAGTTGCCGGTTGCGGGGTGATCGGAGGCGTTCGCACCTCCGCGGTGGAGCGATGAGGCGACAGCGGGGCGTGACGTGGGTATGACAAAAACGAGTAAATGGCACTTTAAAGCGGCCAACAACCGATCCCTTTCCTAGTGCCCGCACCCGGGTATTTATAGGAATTCAAGGGGTCAGAGGGGCTGATTTACAATTTGGTACATGGTAGGTAGGGGAATAGACGCTCACAACTGGGCCCCCACAGGGGCAAGCTAGTAACAAACCGTACAGGGTCAGTATGGGAAAAACACATGTGACTTCCCCCGCCTGGGAGTCGTAGGGTTTCCTTGCGCTAGCCGCCGGTCCCGTGCTCCTGCGGAGGGGGCTGCTCCGGAGGGGCCCCTCCGCCGGCCTTCCTTGCTGTTCGGGCTTGCGCTGCTTGAGGAATCCTCGCCGGTGTTCCCCTCCGTCGGGGGGGCCTCCTTGCTCCTGGCCTCGATCGTCGACTTCGGAGGCCACCTTTGGCGGAGGGGTGGAGTCCCATCGCTTGTACACTCGCGGAGGGTTCTCCGCTTTGCTGACCCTGCACGACTTTATATTTTGTTAATCAGAGGTTAGTTCCTGGTCCTTCGTGGAGAGGCCCGCGGAGGCCTCCCCTATCAGAGTGGTGAGGCCTCCGCGGTCGTGTACTCGCGGAGGGTCCAGCGCTTGCTGGCCCTGCGAGACTTCATAGTTTTTTAATTGGAGATTGGTTCTTGGCCCCCCGTAGTAGGGCCTGCGGAGCTGCCGGGGCTGGCGAGGGTCGCCCTCTCCCAACAAGTGCGGGACGGAAAGACAGGATCGATCAGCGACCATCACAACACAACTGCAGTCCACGTTTGACTGAACCAGAAAACAGGAACCACTCTCCGTGTTGTCCGGCGGCTACATAGTGAGTGCAATGCCCTTCTTGTCCTTTCCAAATCTTGCAGCTTAGGGGAATTGGGATTTATTTTTATTTTCCAGTCTGAATTTCTGTTACAACAACCGGCCGACTGCATACTCCACGCCTGGCTGTTGTACCACGCCAACTCTATTGAGGTATGCCTGTGTGGAGGAAGAGTTTACAATATGTTCTGATTTAATGTTATATATATTAATGTGTCTTGTATTGACTACCATTGTGTGACTAGGGAAGCATGGCTTGCCACATGCAACATCCTTTATCTTCCTGTGTAAGAGATGTCTAAGAGAAGCCTGACCGCGCGACAATTGATCAAGCCGACGTCCTCCAGTTCGACCTTTCTTCACGCTCATCATAAACCATCGCCAGCATTGCTCTGCTGTCAACGCCCAGCAGCTTGATTAATACTCTGCATGCCATCGCCCATTGCAGGTGCAGGTGCAAGTCGCCGGCGACTAGCGCACGTACACAAGCAAGCAACTCGGAGTGCCATGCATGCACACAAAACCAGAGTACCTACATTTCGTAGCTACTGCTTTGTATTTTTTAAATATTTGATCGATTTCACTCCATGCATTCCACCTCATGCAAGTTCAGTTCTTTTTATTCATATCAAATATTAATTCAACCGATGTCATCCTGTCGTATTTAATTAATTTGTCTAAATTCTAAAAGTTAGTATGAACCACAATATGGATTTTGCTCAATTTGGACATGGTCCCGACTGGCCCTGTAGTCAATAATGAAAGGGAACTCTACTAGAAGTATTAAAGTATTTCTGTGAAATAAAATCTCCTCAAAATTACCTTTTTTTCACATCTGTATTTTCAAATGAAATTATTGTTATGTGAACTACACCGTTAAAAATCTTGATCAGGTAATGTGATCTATATTAAATCTTATAATGATATACAAATTTACAAATCCCTCTATAATGTCAGTCTCAATTCATTGCATCACATCAGTCAACGAAAGCCCCAAACATTGGTCATATAAATACATCTTTATGTTTGCCAGGATTAGATTTTTGCATTACTGATTTTCTGAAGCAGCTTCTCTCTCTAAAATATGCTTAACACACGTAGGTGATAGCATTATATTTCTGAAGTATTTCAGAGGTGTTTCTTTTTCATGAATAGGGCCCGTATTACATGGGAAAAGGCTGAAAAACCTGAAGAAGGAGCATTGTTATATAGCTCTAGATTATATGATAGAGATGCAAATATTTGAGGTACGAATCTTGTATATATTTTTGTTGTTGTTATATGAAGCTTTGAATTCTTGCATTCTTGTTTTTGAATGAATTTGTATAGCTTTATATTTAAGAAATTAATTATTGTCACATTTCTGAAAACTAGCTAACTGGTACTATGTATACAGATTGTAGCCTACTGAATAAAATGAAAAACTTATGACATGTAGGGTTAAACATAGCTTGCTAAACTATAAATAAAAATATTTACAATGAACTGATGTCATAGATTTGTGACAATGACGAGTTAGCATCTTATGATGATTTATACTTAGTCATTGTATGAGAATCCAGGTTCTTTGATCACCCGAGTTTATTTTGAACTTTATGCTTCTAACCAAGTTTCCAGGTGATTGACGTCTCTCATCTAAAAAATTAAAGATAGCAGGCTAATGTAGACTTAATTAGGGTGATTGGTTAATCTTATCATTTTATATAAGAAAAGAAACTGAATGTAATGCTGGCTGAATGTATGTTAGCATTCCATGAAACCAGTGTGACATATTCAAAATTATATAGGTTTAAAATTCAAACCTCTTAAAGCAA
Source organism: Hyparrhenia diplandra (assembly GCA_015847255.1). Taxonomy (NCBI): domain Eukaryota; kingdom Viridiplantae; phylum Streptophyta; class Magnoliopsida; order Poales; family Poaceae; genus Hyparrhenia; species Hyparrhenia diplandra. Next base: position 114,356 of record JADLZK010003608.1, read on the forward strand.
CAACATTTTTTTTTTTTTCATAACTTTAGGTGTTGAACGTGTAATCTTGAGAAAATGTATGTTTTTTCTTTTGCAAAATAAAATTTAATAGATATTAACACACATCTTTTTTGTGAAAGAAAAACTTTTTTTTTTAGACACGCACGTGCGACAATTTTTTCTTTGTAAAATAAAATTTAATAGACATTAACACACATCTTCTTCTGTGAAAGAAAAAAACTTTTTTTAGACACACACGTGCGTGTCGCACGTGCCTTTCCATTAGTTTACACAAAAAAACCCTAACAACAATGCCTTGGAATGCCATTAAGCTCCCTATAGCAGCAAGTAAAAAGCAAGTGGGTCAAACCACTAGCAATGTTGATACTAAAAAAGAAGATAGAAGATGACTAGCAGTTACAAATTTACCAAATATATTTCTATGAAAGCAGAATAGGAAGATATTCAAAGGAAAAAATACAAAAATACAAACAAATTTCTATGAGCGCAAATAGGAAAATATCCAAAAGGAAAAATATAAAATACAAAAAAATAAGCCACAAAACTTTACACATCTAGATTCACAGATTTACACTACTATTACAATAAACTTACCGTGCATAAAACATTATAAATTATATACTAGGTGGTATAAATCTACATGAAAAGATGCATGCAAGGACTGATTAGTGATGTGTTGCGATGTCATACAAAGTTACAGTACTGCAGCATGCACCGTCTTCAAAATTTTTGATCATCCAGTCTGACTGCATGTAGCAAGCCAGGGAGGACACAACTGCATGTGGCAGGCCCAGGAGCTCGAACAGTCTAACAGGTGCTTCGACGTCCGTGGATAGCAAGAGATCAACGGCCAGAAAAATCGAGTGACCAGGCACAAGAATTCACTCGAGTGACCTTTAACTTTACCGATAAGAAACTTGTAGCAACTGTGCTTCCGGATCTGGTGAACGCATCCTGATCGTGACCTGTATAAGAAACTTGTAGCCCATTTACAAGGTGTGGCTGCGTATGCTCTGCTACTCGGCCAGCATGTGCAGGGCCTACCTGCACGCCAAGAGCATGGGAGTTCCTCTCCTTCGTCTGGCTGGTGCTCTCGCTCAAGGGGGCCAAGACTATGGCCGACAAGCTAAAGGTTAATGTATAGTTTTTTTCATGATACTACGTGTAGGGATGACAAAAGAGTGTTTTTTCATGATACTACGTGTAGGGATGACAAAAGAGTGTATACACTTTTAAGTATACTTATGTTTCAACTGAATACATATGATGCTAAAAAGATTAATCTTACAAATTATTACTCATGAAAATGGTAGAAATTAAAAAATAGTAGATCCTAAAATTCGTACTAAAATCTAAAAGGAAAAAGTCTATATCACACCCTCACCTATAGGTGGACTACATAACTCCCAAATCTATAAAACAGTCTACATCACCCTAAACTTTCCAAAACTAGTTAAATTACCTCATAAAGCAGTTTTGAAAAATCATAATAAATCATAGAAAAATCATAAAATGAAGAATCTAATTGTGTTAGAATCTAGATGAGTAGATCTACACAATGAACATATAATATGATATGCTTTAGTACATTTTTTATAGCTATGAAGAAAAGCAGAGATCTAAAGCTATAGCAAAAAAAATGAACTAAAGTATACCATATTATATGTCCATTGTGTAGATCTACTCATCCGGAGTCCAACACAATTGAATTTTTTTATTTTATGATTTACTATGATTTTTTAAAACTGCTTTAGAGGGTAATTGAACCGGTTTTGGAAAGTTTAGGGGTGATGTATATTTCATAGGTTAGGGGGGGTTATGTAGTCCACCTCCCATAGGTAGGGGTGTGATATAGACTTTTTCTAAATCTAAAATATTATCAACTCGGTACACACTAATCAACATTGTAAATAATAGCTATTGTATCTGAGGAATTAATTAGCTTAAAAATCAAGAAAAAAATAAAAATTTAGGTTTATGTCATCAAAATAGGGACTGCAGATAAGATTATAATACATAGTTTAAGCATATGTTTCAACCAAATATATATTGGAGATACGTGAGAGGTTCTACATAAAAAAGCCCAATTGATACATATGAAAAAGCATATAAATCAATATTTAATTAAAATAGACTTTAGAGTACCTATTATAGCTATTAATTTAGAATATTAGTGGAGACAAAAAGATATATAATATAAGTAATTCTTATTATTTATTAGTACCGACCCATAAGATTCTAACTCATGCGAGAGCACGGGCTGGTAAAATCTACTACACCTATGTAGCAAAAAGACCCACTAGGGAGTTTCTCGGCTTACCGGTGAAGCCCCGTCATCCCATCACCACAAAAGCGGCTTTCGCGGTGGCTGTCGAAAGCGCACGACCGTCGGCCTCCTCGCTACCCGACCTCCCCAATCCCGCCGCCTCCTCCACTACTCGGAAACACCAGCGCCCCTCCCCGACCCTTGGCCTTTTGCACCGCCCTCCACGACCCCTACGCCTCCTACGCCCACCCTCCCGAGCGCCCTATTTTACGGCCCTGCCTCCACCCCATTCTGCCACGCATCCCGTGACTGTGCAGCCCTCCCCAATCCTCCGCCTCTAGGATCTAACCCATCGTCCGTGTCTTGCGGCGGCGCTATTTGGAAGGACGACACCAGGCGGTCTTTGGGTGGAGGAGCGGGCAGAGAGATGGTCGGGCAGCCACGAGGCCACGATTCATTTGGCGGTTCAATTTCGGCGCCACCACCCGGCGGCTCCGCGCCTCACCGACACCCTCGTCGCCACCTGCACCCACCGGCTCCACGCCCGATCGCCGCCGCCCATGTCGCCCTCGCTTGCCGGGCGCCACTCGTGAGAGCAACGAACACCTCCGGTACCCGGCAAGGCACCACGAGGTGGTTCGGACCAGCGGGAGCTGCCTCCTCCCGTCCCCACTCGACGCCTGGCAACCTGCGTGTCCGCGACCCGGCCGGCGGACGCCACATGGCCTACATGGCCACCCCGATGCCGGCCGGCAACCGCCCGTCTCGGTGCCTCCCGCGTGGTGCCCCCCGCCACGGCCGGGCCGCTCCGCATGGGCTCGGGCGTGCGGTGGGTCTCTCGCCCTCACGTTGTGTGCCCACTCCGCACCAAAGCCTATAGAGGCTGGCTGCCGCCGCGGCTCGGCACCTTATACGCACCAAACCGTCATTCAATCCGTCGGTGAATGCCCTACTGAAGAATGCACTAGCTAGCACCAAATCCTCATGATTGGCACGCTTGCAAGGAAGCTAACAAAGCAACTTTCATGACTACCGCGGGCAGACGAGACCGATTAGACATTGTACAGAGAGTTTCACCACATAGGCCTACAGCTAATTAGAACCCTATATTATATCATAGATTTGATAGTCTTGAATCCTAGAATCTCTAGCTTCCAATCAAAGGAGTGGAGGGGAGCAGCGGATCAATGACTTTGGTGAGCGGGATATACTTCCGCGAGACGGCTGAGGAGATGCCGCGGCGCAAGACCGGGAGGTAGGGGTTGCCTCTGAGGGGCGCCCGGCTGGAGGCGGCACTGGCGGCCGCGCTCCGCGAGGACGGACGGCAAGAAAGTGTCGGCACAGCGATAGCACAAACCCTAGAAACTGAAGCCGAGATTGATGTGTGCTCCTCTTTTTCTCTCTGTTTCCCGATTGAGAACAGAGCATCCGAGGCATCGAGGGCACGGAATAATCGTTTCCACGGATCTGTGGGCGGCGCCGTGGAGGAGCTCCTCGCTCGGCGAGGCGGGCGGCGGCGGCGGGGGCTGGGGCGGGAAGCCGGGCCGGCGGGGAGTCCTCTCCGCGCCGTGACCCGAGGAACTCGGCCGGGCGGGGCGGGCGGCGCCGGCCGGTCCGAGTCGCGGCGGGTGCGGAATCATGAGTTATGAACAGTATCACAATAATTATGGTCCCACCTAACTATTCCTCCTCCCCGGCCCTCGCTACCCACCGCTTAACCACACAAACGGCATAGATACCGTAACGCCGTCCCCCAGTAACATGTCTAAAATAACCTGGACTATGATTAGTGCGCACGAATCTCGACACAAAAGAACGGTGGGAGACAGCGGTGCTCATCTCCGAAGACCGAAAGTGACACGTGAGACTTTCGGCGCACCCTACGCGTCAGCGGCTGCGTGAGACCGTGAGCACCGGTTCCCCCTCTAGCCTCTATTCTTTTCCTCTTGCAATTTCCCCAAATCCCTTCAATCCGCATTGGTTCTTGATTGATTTCTTTATGTCCTATTGAGGCAACGCTCCCCGTCTTTTCGAAATCCCTCCGTTTCTTCATCTAGGGTCAGACCTGTCCAAGATCTTCGTCCTTTGGACACATGGCTTCGCCGTTGCTCAACAGCTCCATTGCTGGTTGCTAATTCACAGATGGGTTGCCAACGCAATCCAGCCTATTGCTCCAACTGATGTCGAGGTGAACTGCAGTTTCTATAAAACACTTGATTCATTTGAACTTCTACTGATGTGTGCTATTTGTCGCAGGTCCCGATAGGTAATAGGCCCTGCAGCTACTGAGGACACATCGCTCTGCATAGAAACTTTTGAGCCAAGATACCAAGATGAACATATGGGGGCTCTATGGTCCTCCTTTCTTCTCTGCAACGAAGACGAGCAGGGCAGCAGGTCTGAAGAAAGTGAAGGCGATTTTCAATCTAATTGTGATTTGCTACCTGGGATCCAATCCTAGCATGACAGCAGGTTGCAAGAGAGGTGATTTCAAAACTGCTTTTGTCATTCTAGGTCTTTGGCTATTTTGTTCTGAAATTACTTTTATATCAACAGATATCTACCATGTCTCTGTCCTGTCATAGATATATCAAGGTTAGCCTTACCTCTCACATGCACAGATGACAGATCAACTAACATCATAGACTATTTGCATCATTATTATGCAGGACTATAGTGCTAGCTTGACATGTATGCAGGCAAAATTAAGATTGTCTTTTATGTGACATGTATGCAGGACTATTTGCATCATTATTATGCAGAACTGTTCCCATTGCAGCAGTTCGTGAAAAAAATAACAATCCTCTTTTCTTCTTTTTATCACTTCTCTATAGCTAATAACTTAATTAAGAGCCACCATCCCTCTCCAAAATTTTTATTATGATCTATCGTTAACATTTTGCCCTGCCAGTTATTGATCCTTAGTGAGAATCCAGAAACAATTAGTCCTTGACCTTTTTTTTTTGGTCCAATGAAATTAGAATGTCCGATCACTAAGAACACGACTTTGGAGGATGACACTCAATTTAGTGTTTCCATGCTGCTGCTAGCACATGTATGTGTTAACATCTTTTAATTATGTACGGTATCCATTTGGGCTACCTCTGCCATCTTTTACCATATCAGTGGATATGTAGATGTGTTCCAGGAATGCATCTTTATGTTGCCCTCCCTTCCCTCCTTCCCTTTTTATGTTGCATCTTTATGAAGCAGTCAGCTAAAGGACCTGCCTCCCAACATTTGATAATAATATGTGCCCACTGTTCACAATTCGTTCTCTAAATTACCTTTTGCGCATGATGTTTATAGACTGCACTTAAGCTAGCCATGCTTTCAAATTGATTCTTACAGAATATGAAAAATAAGGAAAACACCAGCTTAGGGCTTAATTCATCTTTTAAAAGAGTGCATATAAAATGTCTGACTTCTTTTTCTAGGCAAAATAGTGCATCTTAATGAAATACTAGCCTATCTCTCAGCAAAAAAAAAAAAAAAAAAAAAAAAAAACACTTTGACGATTGTACTATAGCCACCTCCACAAATAATTACAAACAATACAAATCCAAACACTCAATCAAGTATAATATCTAACATTTATATTATACTCTTAATGCAGGTAAGATTTCAAATTCATCTCACCTTCAGGCATGAATGACAAAGTTAAAGGGATTACATCAGCTACAAAGAACTTCCTCAAATAAATTATTATATATCTTTTATTTAATCACCGCAAGTTGGCTCATTATTAGTTCACCTTGGAGTTCAAACAAAGGTTTAAATAGTATTCCAATGAATACATTATCTGTTTCATGCATTCATGATCTTTGTGTCTGGCCGAACTATCAGTCGCTCTTGCACAAAGTTCAAAATCAAAGATGCTGAAAATGAACAGCACATTTCTCACCTGCAAAATAGGTATTCTCCTCAAAAGCTAATTGTGATTAGAATTCTTAGTGATTACAATTTAATCCTTTAACAATTGTCCTTTCTTCCCCGCAGCAACGCTGTGGGGAATTCTACTAGTAGTATAACTACAATAGAAGCACAAAAACGGGTCCGCTGCCAAATGACAACCCCAACCACATGTTGGTGAAGTAGGCAATTTTTAGATTAAAACCAATATATAAATTAATGAAAAATCTTAGATACATACTAATATGCGTAGTTGTCAGATTAAATAACCTGAGCTGGTGGTGTACGTTTAGGTGGCATTCCTGCTGCTGGTGGTGAGATGTGGTCCATGAGTGGTGGAGGAAGAGCTCGTAGCGACGAATACACATAGGCCGCTTGACTTGGATCGAAGACGACACATCGTGGAAGTCGGGAGTAGTCATGCGAGCGCTTCCCCAAAACCTTATTTGTCCTCTGTTGGTATAGAATCATAGGGACGAGGGTTCGAAGAAATACTCTCCCAATCGTCAATGCACATAGGCGCTCAGGATGGTGAGACTATACGCGGCAGCGCAACAGTAAAACATGCAAAAACTGTAACTTGATTAGATGCAATTTGCCATGGCCGATAGACCGTTTATATAGGCTTGTCCAACCCTTGCAAACTTAAAGCCAACTAACCAAAGTAACCAAAAACTAAAACTGCAAAAAGAAGCCACGCACAAACAAGGCGTGGAGCCAAATTTTGGTGGATTATTCACGAACGAGCCGCATGCGTGTGGGGCATGCTTTCTCCTCCTCACATTAGACTTAGGAAGTCAAGAGGACTTTCATATTAAGTATCTCTACCTCCACTTCCACAAGCAAAGTAAGACTAAAGAGTTTGCATTTCCCCTTGTTTCACAAATGAATGGAGTTTTAAGATTTCCCTAGGAATTTTAGAATTTCTTATTTGGCCCAAGCCCACATATATTCCAACAACACAATAGAATAAGACTAATATCATCTCTAAACACGAGTTATTCTAACTTTTATGAGCATGATTCATGAGTCACCAGATCACATACACGACGCAATACGTCTTAGAATTATACTCCATATCGCACTAGATGTGAACTGTTCTAACTCGTATGTGCACGGGTCATTAAAGTTGGAATGGAAGGAACTCTTTATTAGGATAAATTTTAGCTTTTCATTTTAAGGTGGGTAGGGGATGCAGCAAGGGTAGGCGAGGTGGAGGGGTGGGGGCGCCGGCGCCGAGCGGTGACCGCCGCCCGGCGGCGGCGGCGAGGGGAGCCAGGCGGCTCGTAGGATTGGTGTCGCATCGCTTCGCGTGCCACGAACCAGGATTTACTCTTCTTTTCCAGGGGTCATTGAGATGGATATATACGAGCCACGATCCATGAACACCTAGTTATTGCCACCAGTCGGGAGGCCTATTATTACAGTTGCATGTTGAATTCGATGATTAATATAACCGTCCAACACATTTATTGACCCATGACTCCATGAGCCTAGATAATCAGATGTTCGGTGGTTAGAAATAAGAGTATAGGAAAAAAAAAAATACTACAGTATTATTAACAATGTAGAACTGACAAATAGGGCCGGTGCAAGTGAAGTGAGATTATTATAGTTAACTAGGGGAATCTCCCACGCTGGCGCTGCTGCGGAATTAAGAAACAATGCAATGATCATAAGAGAAAATTTTATGATATCATCTCCGCACGATAGTGTAGCTTCCATTGTTGTGCATGATATCACGCAGGCATGATCCATATGCCACTGCCCACCATGCACAACATATCGTCGGCCGGGTCGTTGGGGAACCCCACGACCGACAGCGTCGTCGATGGACCGAACACCTGCACGTTCCATGGATCATTGATGACGGGTCGGGGAACGCCGCTGGACTCAGATCTAGCAGCAGCCGCGCGATGTCCTCTAACGCCTGCTTCCTCCACCGCTGCTCGGTTGGCGAGCACGCGCCCCACGCCGTAGGACCTTCCAATCTGCAGTGCACGCCGTGCCACGGCTCCCGCGAACGGCCGCCGGCGCTGCCGGAGGCGCCGCTTGTAGTTGTTCTGCATGAAGTCATCGAGGTACATCGTGAGGAGGTCCCTGAACGTGGCGTGCTTCTCTTTCGTCGTCGTACCTGGTCCAACACCTTGCATCGTTAGGCGTCGCCGCAGCAGCAGCAGCTAATAGAGCAACTGCATCGGTTTGTACCTGCGTCGCAGAGGTCTATACGCCCGATGAAGGCGGCTGGCGGCGGCGTGGCGTTCGTCGGTGCCCGGCGTGGACCGCGTCGGCGTGGCGATCTTACGGTGGTGCGTGAACTCGGCGCTGGTCTTGACGTCCTGCACCATGGTTAGCGGCCGGGCGCAGGGGCGGGCAAAGGAAGCACCTCACGTTGGTGCCCTCGAAGAACCTCACGGTCTCCTCGTCGTGCGTCTTCATCAGGCCGGCGTTGCCAAGGCGACGCGGGCGTGTTATTCTGCCCGCGGCATCACCGGCCGCGGCCCGCGCCCTCGTCCCGGTATACAGCCCCGGCGGCCTTCGCCTTCGCGCGGGGACCGCCGCCGATAGCCGCGGTCGCGCACTCGCGGATTCCGTGCAGCCAACCACCCCGCGATACCGCAGACACCCGAAGCGTCGCTGATGGCGATCGGTACAGGTCCTCCCACGGCGCGCCCGGCGATACGCCAGCCCGCCCCAAGGCGGACCCCCGGTCTAACGCGCCGGACAGGTGCGGCGTTACGAGCCAGCCGATGGCGCTGCGGTTGGTCGCTCTCGAAACGTGCGGCTTCACGCCCGCGGACCGGTAGGCCCGCAGTGGTCGCGCCCACGCCAGCGCGCAGCGACGCGGAGGCTCGGGCGCAGCGTCTCGTGGCGTGCTCGCCGCGAGGTCGATCCAGCACTCCGGCGCTCTCGGGAGTAACGCTACGCGGGCGGTAAACACGACGGTGATGGCGTCGAGCGCGTGGCGCTTTGGCTTTATTTATAGCCGCGGGAGAACTGATGAAGATGAGTCGTTTAAGCTGATGTCGAATCGAGTTGCATGTAGTTGCAGGAGTCGGTTTCCTTGGCTTCTGATGGTGGAGAAATCAAGACGATGTGTGGAGAAATTAAGGTGAACCTGACGTCGAATGAGTTGCATGCAGTTGCAGGAGTCAGTCTCCTTGGCTTCTGATGGTGGAGAAATCAAGACGATGTGTGGAGAAATTAAGGTGAACTTTCCGTCTTGCATGGACTAATAAATAGGAGTAGTAGATTAGGATTTCAGTTACCATTAACGTGGACCAATGAGAGGTCCGAGAACTCCCAACGAATTCCTAGTGGGGAGCTCCTATATAGGAGTTATAGATAGATTTAAGGGAAAGCTTAGTAATTCTACAAATTCAGAAACGTAAATGAGAATCTAGACCGATTCATTATTGCTTTCCCTATCCTTTCTGTTCCCAACGTCGTCTTCCTTGCTAGCACCCACATGTACCCCTTGGGTGGAGCACGGGAATGGGAGCCTGTGGAGCGCGGAGCGGGGAGCTGGGCGCCGTAGAGGGCTGACAGCCAGGCCAGTTGTCCATTTGAGCATAGACAGCGTCACAAGCAAAACTAGAGTCAAAACCACCTCTCAAGGGGTTATATAAACGGATTGAAGATGTTTAAGGGTACCCCTCCGTCCCCAAAAAAAGAGTGTCGTTTTAGGTTTTGTTGACTTGGTGTTTGACCATCCGTCTTATTCAAATTATTTATATAACTATTATTTATTTTGTTATGACTTATTTTATCACGAGAGATACTTTAATAATGATTTATTTATTTTTTAATTTACATAAATTTTTGAATAAGGCTTAACGGTCAAACACGATGTCTAAAAAAACTTAAAATGACACTCTTTTTTTTGGGAAAAAGGGAGTAGAGTACATGGTTTTATAGTTCACGGTGAAGTAGACACCATGGCAAACATTAGGGGGTCATGTAGACTTTTCCTTATGACAAATATGTCCACAAAGTTCTGCAAATTACATATAGAAATCGTGGTAGTGTATTGTCATCAATATAATAATATAACATGATATCATTGCCAAGCTTGGAATACAAAAGAAATGTACCCACTTAGGATTGTTCTTTTCTAACCCAAACGAAACGGTTGGAGACGATTTAGGGAGATTTTGACTTGTAGGAGATTAAACCCTCAGGCCTCGACAATCTGCATCTTGGTTTATATTTTTTTAAAAAGGAACATGGCCTTAATGTTTGGCCACAACTTCTATTAGGGAAGTACTCCATTAACTGGTGTGCAGCACAGTGCCTCAATACGAATCTCCTTGATGATTGATAACCCATTTTCTTCTTGTACCCTACAGGTGCTGACGGTACCCTGCGCGAAAGTAAACATTCCTGTCCCACCAATAATCGCCAAGTCGCCTCCTTGATTTCCTATGATTTTAAGACTGGACCCTGGAACCTAGATCAGGAATGGAATATATTTTTTTAGATAAGGGAACAATGAAATAATCCAGTAAGCTTTAAGAAGCCAAATCAACGGTGAGCTATGTGCATTGAATGTAGAAATTTTGTAGATTGCAATATTCAAAGTATTTAAGACAAACAGTAAGTAGTGCCAAACCTTTCATCAGTAAACACTACGCTGCTCCAGTGGAGCCAGTCAGGATCATAGCTCATGCTAATCTTGGTATGCAGACCTTGCGCACGTGCAACAAGTTTCTTACGAGGGCCAAGACTATCATATATGGGGTAGTCATGAACATTTGTGTAAGCAAACATATTATGCTGCCTTGGGTCTGCTATATTCACTTGGTTATAGTCTGGCCCACTGATGATCTGGTGCATATACAATATGCGAGTATACATTGTCAGGGACTGTGGATTATAAGCCAGAGGGCTGAACACATTTGAGACTGGATTGCTGGAACCAATGATTATCATCTTGTCCTTGAGAGGCTGCAAATAAATTAAATGCAGTTGTCTTCTTAGTGTAGGTAAACAAATATTAGAAATGTATAACAAAGGTTTTGAAAAGCTAACTGTAGTACTGTAAGCTGTAAACCAAACTAGTCGGATGCCAGTTCCAAGAAGACATATGCAACTAAACCAACATATTACATGAACCCATCACTTTTAAAGTTATTTAACTGTAACAAATCAGATATCTTCATGGACCTTGCAATTTCTTTTTAGCTCACAGATCACGTTGTCAGGACAAGCGATCTTTATTTAATTTGGCCAATTGTTCTAATAGTACATAATTTTTGTGATGCAAAATAAACATTATTAGGTTTGTATCAAAAGTATCTGCTTAAGATTACAATTTTCTATCATAGAGTACTTCAAGGAGATACACACACCTTGAAAAGATGAACGGAGGAGTAATCCACTACTACAAACGCCTACATTAGGGGCACTGGCGGAGCCAGAACTCGAGGACAGGGTATTCCAAGTCAAAAAAATCATGTTTTTTTGTCTAATTAAACAAGAGACTGTACATGTATATGTATATATATTAATGATTTTTATACATATTTGTTGTTTTCACCAAATCTTGGGTATTCCATGGCATACCTAGGAATACCCCTTGCCGCCAAAGGATTAGGGGTGGCTCCAGATGCTCATTAGGGACGGTTTTTGGAGCCGCCCTAACTAAACGCCCCTAATGTGCTTCCACTTTAGGGGGGCCCTAGTCGCCTCTAATGAGGCCACATTAGGGGTGGCTCGTGTACCAAACCGCCCCTAATGTGAATCTCGATTTTGATTTTCAAAATTCAAAAATAAATAGCAAAAATTTTTTTTTAATCGAGGAGGACCCCACCGACCCGACCACCCACATCCCCTACACATGGTCATATTTTCACGCTATTTGCAAATGTTGCGGCCGCCAGGGTTTCGAACCCCGACCGCCGCCAGCAAGACAGAAGAGCTCCCACCACCGCACTACACATGCATTTGTGTCTATATCTTATTCCGCATCCCCACATATTATACAAATGAAAGTGAAAGTTGACTATTTGAGACCCTAAACGGATTCAAATCTAAAAGTGGTCAACTACAAAGTTTCATAACTTTTCAAAATCTACAATTTTCATTTAGGATGTTTCTCCATTCGAGGTCGTTTACAAAATTCGAATTTCAAATTTGAGACATTTGAACGTAACTTTTTATGCGGCTAAATGATTTCAAATCAAAAAGTGGTCAACTACAAAGTTTCATAACTTTTTCGAGATCTACAATTGGTATTTAGGAAGTTTTTCCATCTGAGGTCGTTTGAAAATTTCAAATTTCAAAATTCAAAATTTACACATTCAAACCCACTTTTTGAGGCCTTAAATAATTTCAAATGAAAAAAGTGGTCAACAACAAAGATTCATAACTTTTCAAGATCTACAATTGTTATTTAGAAAGTTTTTCCATCCGAGGTCGTTTATGAAATTTTAATTTTTAGTGTCTCATTTTAAAATTCGGCAACCTTTTGTAGGGGGCGCCTCATTATAGAGCTGCCCCTATTGTGGGACCACGAAAAGAGAGGCGCCGGTGATTGAACCGCCCTCGATATGACGGGGGGGCTAGTGATTGAACCGCCCTATCGATGGCACGTTAGGGGCTTTGTCTCCCATAAAGGATTTTTAGATACTATAGGGCGGCTCAAAGTATGAGCCGCCCCTAATCAAAATGCCAGCGCCCCTTAGTAGCCTTTTGTAGTAGTGATCTAATATGAATTGATTGATATGCTTGATCTATTAGGTGTGGCAGCTCTTTTACTTTTATAACTTTACATACGACATAATCTACTACACCTATGTAGAGAACCCCCACTAGAGTTCTCTCGACATGCAAGCATGTCACCCTCAGTCCCCCATTAAGACTATGAGATCCATTATGGCAGGCCCCATTGTTTGAACTAACTAAAAAATGTTATAACTCACAAACCAAAAACCAAATTAAATTCGATTACACCACTGAATTCCTTTCAATAAATCTTTTCAAACCAAGATCTCATATGGATATATTTCGATAAAATTATAGGTAGGCCCCACCGATGGCGGTTGGTATAGAGAAAAGTAAAAAAAAAAAAAGAGAATGAAAAAAAAAAAATAATAGGGTGATAGTAATATTCTAACTTATAGATTTCTCCTTCATACCCGTGTCAACGCAAGTATGCGGATATGACACGTGAAGGACAAAGTTAAAAGGGATTAAAACATCTACCAAGGATTTCCTCAAATAAATTATTATATATGTTTTATTGCATTAGCGTAAGTTGTCACCGTCCAAAGCATATCTAAATATTTCTATTCAATTTGGTTTAGCTTGGAGTTTAAACATAAGATTAAATAATCTTTTTACAGATAATCTTAGTGATTATAATTCAATCCTTTAACAATACCCCCTTTCTACCCGCTGTAACGCTAAGGGGAATACCTCTAGTTTAACTTTACATAATAAACCATTAATGCCTACGTTTATTGTGTACGTGCCAATTTGACGTCCCGTGATTGAGGACTGTGACTATTTATTTTTTTATTTTTATATAGGTCAACTAATTAATTCAAAGAATCTACAAAGAACCAAGGGCTCCTGTTATTAAATGTATTATCTCCTAGCAAGTAAAGGGGCACTTTTTAGGGCTTTTATTAAAAGTCCTGAGAAGCACCTCCTTAAGAACCTTTTTCTAAAATCCTAAGACTAACTAACCAAACAGAGCCGAATATGTCTGATAATGGCTCGAAATATCAGTCTGTTTCGGCAAGGGAGGATAGAAAGTAAGCGGACAAAAAAATGCTAACATCACCTTTGTCTCAATCGGTGTGGTTGGTGGGTACCAGAATGCATGGATACGGATCTCCATGATGTTCCAGGACCCACTTTCTCGTACTCTGCTTGTGGTAGCGCTACCCTCCACAAAAGCAAATTCCCCTGTCCCTCCGACGATAGCCCATTCGCCTTC
>JADLZK010003609.1:0-50359 GCA_015847255.1 Hyparrhenia diplandra
TGTAGTCTATATACCTCAAATTAAAGAGCGAAGGAAGAACCTCTCCTGCCCATCCGCCCCTCCTCACACACTTCTCGCTTTAGTTTGGAGTCGCCAAACTTTCATCGGTGTCACTACAAGAGATTCAGTTTTCCGTGACAATTGCCATATGACAAAGCACATTTAGTCATAGAAACTATGCGCTTTATGACAATTTTTTTCAATGGATGACAAGCATTTGTGACTAAGGTGTGATTTAGTCATAAACATCTGTTACTCATGTGCACAATCTTGTGACAAAAGTTCATGGCAAAATGATTGAAGTAATTGTCATTAATTTAAAAACAATATATATCCACCTTGGCACACTCGCTACACTAATACACCTATACATAGAAGGCCTTAAACTCGCGGTCACAAGCCACCATCTCTTGGTTTAGTGGCTCACCTCGTCCACGTGAAGTGACGCGTGTGACGGACATGTAGCTCCTCATTTTATCTTTCTTAAACTCACAACATATGTAAGCACAAAATGACCTGCCACCTTCACATTCCCGCGCCTCACCCTCGGTGACCACTCGGGCCGGGTTTGCCTGCCACGCCAACGCCGGATGGCTCTCGACACGTCGTGGGCAGCACGCCGAGGCTGCGTCGTGAAGGACGACGACACCCGCCGTGCTTTGGCCCGAGGAAGGACGAATACCACGAACGCCGAGTGGTGGTCTGCTGCGGATCGAAGTCATAGCCTCCGTGCGGTCACCACCGCTAGCCAGCGCCGAGGCCGGCCACGCAGCCACACCTACCGCACGCACGCGCAGCTCGCCGCTGCTTCCGTCTTCTTAGCTTGAGAATAAAAAGCGGTTCAAAGACAAGCGTCCCGCGCAAGGGCGGCGCCGGCTTTGAGCTGGTTCTCCTCTCGCGTCTTGGCGGGTAGGGTGGTACCGCGTCTGCTCACGTACGGCCACGCACCGCAGGCAGGAGGCTCGCCGCGTCGCCCGCTCGCAAGATATGCCAGCTTGGGAATCGTTGGTGATGCAGCCTGATGAGGCTCATTGATGGACGGACAAGCGTGCCTCTACGGGCGGAGCGACGTGCCTTACTACGATGTACGTAGTCTACTTACGACAACCGCATTCCTCGCAGTAAGGAGGCTGACGCGCCACATCTTCCCGGACTCGCCTCGTGTAGGGACCGAGGCGGCCGACGCGCGCGCTGCGGCCGTCGCAGCTGACCGGGCGTCTGTTCGACTCAGGTTGTTTATCTAGTGAGTAATCGTGGTTCGTTTCTTCTTTCGCTAGGGAGGGTTGAGCTAGTTGTATAATCAGTATTCCCTCAGTGCGCCGTTTCATCGCGGCAAGCGTGATTTTAACTTTCAACTTTTTATTCGCTCAAAAGACGCCGTAAACCTTTTGTGTGTTCGATGACCTGCCAGATTAAACAACGCCTGGAGTAAAGACAGTTTTTGAAAAACGCAGCAATAACGCTAGTGGAAAAGATGTCATCGACCTAAGAACACAACGTATTCCATCATTTTTATTATCAATCCATGTCTTCCATCAATTTTGTTTTATTAGACCAAACAGTCCAGGTCTCCTCGCAAAAATGACCACCACGTTATTTTCGTTATTTTCCTCTGCCCCTCTAGTTGAAACAGTCCACCGCTGCAACTGCAACCACGTCAAAACACCACACGACAAGTCGACATGGCAAGTTCTTGCGAGGGCTGCGACGCTGAAGTCAGTCCTGAGGTGTCGGCCATCAAAGCATCAGCCATGAAGACAGACAAGTCGCAGGCAGTTAACTAACCACTGATTGAAAAACTGGCCTTGTTTAGATTGCTGAGAATTTCTAACAAAAACTTTCAAGTTTTTCTACTCTCTCATATCACATCACATTAAATACACCAGTATCATATGCTTCGAGAAAGAGTAACGTAGGTAAAATACCAATCACACGCTTCGTCATGCATCACGGCACGAATCCTTTCGCTGCTTAGTCTTCCTCCGGTCTCTTTTGTTTGTCTCAGAGAAGGCGTGTTTGTGAGGAAACACTTAGCTCTCTGTAGACAAACATTTGAGTGACAGTAGAGAGATGTATCAATAATATTTACCACAAACAAAACGAAAAGCTCGTTTTAGATGCACCTAAATTCAAAATGTTAGAATTCTAACTCCCTATAGCACTTTGATTGTCTTTAATAAATATTGTCTAATTATGATTAATCCAGCTAAGATTTATCTCATGATTGCATAACTAAACCATGTAATTAGCTATTTTTACCTACATTTACTGCTTTTCATGTATGTCCCTAGATTGATGTGAGGAAGAGAGTGAAAAACTTGAACTCGAATTAAACAAGCCTACAAAAATCCCAGCAGAAGCTGTAGAGAGTAGGTCATCGGAATCCCCATCACCCATATATCATCGGCCAGTATTGACCACTGCCACCCACACGGTCACACGGATCAACGCTGGCTGGCTCGGACCAGGACGCCCAGGTCGAACGAAACGAAAGCTGACTAAGCTCCGCAAACCCAAAGGCTAGAAGAAGCCGAGCCCAGCCAGCGCCCGCCAGCCAGAGACGACCGCCGCCCAGGAGGCAGCCCACTCAAACCCACCGGTCTCCTCCCTCCCTCCCTCTTCGCCCACCGCGTCGTCGTCTTTCTCCCCGCCCCCCGTTATATTACAACCCCCGTCGGGACTACACTGACCACCAACACCACCGCCTCGAATCCATCGCTCCACTGCTCTGCTCGGACCGTACTCCCTCTCCTGGTGCCATTCGTCGACCCATCGCCGTCGAAGGGGCGCTCTCCGAGGTCTCCTGCCTCCTCCCGCTGAAGGGGAAGTCGCCACATCGGAGGAAGTTCTACTTGTCTCGTCTTCCTCTTCTCGACAGCGCGGTGCGGGAGCGGAGATCCGACCGGACTTGGATCGATTCCTTCCTTTTCTCGGTAAGGAAGCCCTAGCTTTGCTTTGGACGAGTCGTTGGTGCTCTCCTGCTGGATCTTACCAGTACTGCCAATCAAACCCGAATCTCTGTTGCTGTGATGGGGCCTCCCTCCCAGCTCCAGGCCGTCCACCTCGTTGCGGATTCCCTTGCTGTGTTTGGGGAGCAGTAGATACTGGTCTGTTTGTTTCGCGAAAAATTCCAAAGGGTTCAGCTACCTGGTTCGACGATCGATCTGACTGATTGAAACTGCTTGCTTGGCAGATTCAGGGCGCTAACAGTCCCCTGAGGGAAGCTCCTGGGGACATGGACATGGCATTGCCTGTTGTGAACGCCACAGCGGCGGTGCTCGCCCGTGTCTCGGCTGCCTTCAATGCCCCCTTGCCCGTGCAGTCGTCTTTGGGGTCCATATTGATGGTAATCACTCTTTCCTCATGGATGGATTTTTTCATAAGGTGGCTTTGGTTGGGCTTAGTGTCTCACATTCAGTGGCGACGGGAATTTTTTTCAGGGCACTTGGTCGTGGAAGGGCTGCTTATTGCAGTCATTGTGTTTCAGCTCTCCAGGAAGAGCTACAAACCGCCAAAGAAGCCACTCACTGAAAAAGGTCAGGTGTTCTTCTGCTTGTTCCTAACTACTAGAACCAGATAATTCTTAATGGCGGAAAGTATAGTTCTCGTCGTCGCTTCATGAAGCATGTCACTGAATGGGAGCATTTTGTCTCTGCAGGAGATTGATGAGCTATGTGATGAGTGGGAGCCAGAGTCGCTATGCCCTCCAATCAAGGAGGGGCCAGAATCGATACTCCAATGTTGGAAAGGTTTGCACTATAGCTTGGTTTCAAATGGAGTCATACTCAGACTGTTACTTTTAAAACCAGTAGTAGACCCATTGGTGTTGGAGACATACATCAGTCTAAAAGTATTTTTGTGCTTAAAGTAAATTCACAAATAAACAGGGTACATTGTGGTTGCTGTTGCATGACTAATCCTACATATCATTTCATATCTATGGATTAACTGGGTGGTCTCACTCTTGAAATTGTGGGAGTGTTATTGCAGTTCTTATACTAGTTTCACTTAGCCTTTCCGGCAGATTGCCATGTGTGGGACCTATTAGGTCTGGAATATCATTACTCGCTAATTTATATGACATTTTAAACCATGTGCTCATGAATAAGCAGCAAAGGGACACGCCCAGATCACATAGAGTACCATTTCCCTTGCTACCCAAATGCCTGCATGGCTCCATGCTTCTTGGATTGTATTCTCTATTTCTCTGATATCAGTAGGATCATCAAAGCATCTAATGTATGATGCTAGATGTATGTGCTAATCTTATTTCTTAGGAGAGTTTAATGACATGACATATAAGCTTGTACCTTCATGCAGTTGCCAATGTAATCTTTGTTACTTAGGATGCATTCGCTAATAAAACAGCAATTTTCATCAATGATATACTTTCCTAGTCTGTAGTTCCTACCAGTGTGCATACTATGATAGCATTTTTATATCTGTTACAGGGATAGCTGTTGAACATCCCTTTGTGATAGCAGTGCTCTATCTGAAGACACTCCTATACATGGCATATTTTTTGTTGAATATCCCTGAAATCCGTCTATTTTTATCTGTGTCTATCATTGAATTCACCAAATTTTCTTCAGGGCATTTCTGGTTTATTGTTACAAATATGCCCATTATAGATTGCAAATGTTTTATGGTGGATTTAGTTATGGTTGCCATCATATATTAACTTCTACGAGGGATCAGAAACTAACCCTTCCGTTCTGCTTTTATACAGTGCGGCTGGGCCACACCACGATTGTTGATGGTAAGAAGTTGTGGGGCTTTGCATCAACAAACTACCTCGGTTTAATTGGAAGCGAAAGATTATTGTAGGGAACAAGTCTATTGCTTGACAATGTTTTCAACATTTTTTTTTTTTTGAATATCTAAACAAAATGAATGGCTTTCAGGATTCCGCCATTGGATTTACGCTGGAAATATGGTGTTGGGTCTTGTGGTCCACGTGGCTTTTATGGAACAATTGGTTCGTACTTTCA
The DNA here is from genome assembly GCA_015847255.1 of Hyparrhenia diplandra. Classification (NCBI taxonomy): domain Eukaryota; kingdom Viridiplantae; phylum Streptophyta; class Magnoliopsida; order Poales; family Poaceae; genus Hyparrhenia; species Hyparrhenia diplandra. The sequence continues at coordinate 4,992 of JADLZK010003609.1, forward strand.
TCCTCAGACAATGACCTTGGTTGGAAGTATAGAGGGAGGAACTTAACTTTCCAATGTATTCTTGCAGATGTCCATCTTGACTGTGAGTCAAAAAATAGCTAATTTCTTGGGGACTCCAGACTCCATTCTGTATTCATATGGGATTTCTACAATATTCAGTGTGATACCTGCCTTCTGTAAGAGAAGGAGACATCATAGTCGCGTAAAAGTTCACCTTATTAAAAAATTATGTAATTCACAAGTATTTTATGAAACTTTGACTTATTTGTTGTATTGAATTCTGCGTGCTTGGCCTTTTAGACATATGAATTTATCCAGCTCAGCTTTACTTCAACATTGTCGCATCTTTTCTTGTCTCTATTGATATTCCTCTGTCAGTTAATTGTACCTGGGTAGTTTTTTTTTCCATTATTTTTTTTCTTTCTCTTGACTGTTCCCTTGTTAAATTTGCACCAATATCTGATGTGATTGCAGTGATATGAGGGGTGTTCACTGGGCAGGGTGCAAAATGGTCTCCATCTATCAAGAGCTTTTTAGGGAATTGTACTTCAACACAATGATAATGTAGCTTCACTTTTGCAAGCACTTTGGAAAAACTTACCATTGGAAATAAGCGTGCTGAAAAGATTAGGCTATTTACATTTGTTGTAGAATCCATTTACCAGGTGCAGTGGCACGGATTGTTTTGTGTGGAATTTTTTGCTGTCTTTTTCATATGTCCTGTACAACCCTAGGCAATTCATGAAACCTCTCTTACAATCATCATAGTTTGTGAACACAGAATTCTGGCCAAATTGCCCCCTTGGATGAGATTGTGAAGTTGAAGGGAGAAATATAGGTTCGTGTTATTCTTGGGGAGAGCCATTCTTTTTGGGGGTGCTTGGCCAAGAGTCTGGTACGTGGCCTTGCTGAACATTATGGAGTTCCTGTGAGTGTTTTGCATTCAGCTTTTCAAATGTTTCACCGTCATACTGGAATGGTGTAAAGGGAAAAAAGAGCGTTATATTACGCGCGGTTTTAATTGGCAGTCACCAATTGGTTCATAGAATATGGATCTAGTACTTACTGGATTTTCTTAAGCACATTCTTCCTTTTTCTGAAACTCTCATGTTTGTGCAGGTTGAAAAATTGATATTATCATCACTGCTGGAATGGGAAATGCATTAGCTACTGATGGTGGCTTTTTTTTACTGGCAGTGTCCAGTTGGTTGTTGATCATCAATTTAGATGCAATACCAGATTGATGGAACATTGCTTTCTGATGTAGAAACTCTTGCAGTTTAGTGTTTTATTATCTGACCAAGGATATATAAAATTTTTGCAGCGGCTAAGCAGCTCTGGGTATGTTGTTTTCTCTGCATCTCTGCCACCTTATCTTGCCAGTGCTGCTGTTTCTGCCGTCAACTACCTGGAGGGAGAATCCCTCAGTTCTTGCAAACCTAAGGAGCAATATTGCTCTTTTGCATAAAGGTAAGCTGAATTAACTATTTCTTTGACCAGGTCATACTTATTTTTGTTCATTTCTGGGCTAAATGTGGAAAAATATGGGCATAACACCGGGCAACTACCTAACTGTAAACTTTTAAAAAGTATATACAGAAGTCACAGTGAATTACAGTACACCTTATTTTTCCCTCTGAGTTGTGAAACAAATACAAGCCATAACTACTGTGTAACCAACTGGTGATCACCATCTCCAACACTCTTTTGTATTCACTCTACCCAGAACTATCAGATACTCCAGGGCTTGAAATTACCAGCCATGTTCTGTCACCTATCGTCTTCCTTAAGCTGAAGAAATCCAACAGGTTCTCCTACTGCTGATTTAGATCTTTTACGAAACTGTACTTTGACAAGGTAAGTTCAAATCAACTCTAGTAGAATTTCAAGCAGCAGTTTATATGAATTTTTAGCAAGCATCTGTTTACACATTCTTTCCCCAAAACAGGTCTTGAAGGAAGATTCAGTTTTTCATTTGTGACATCAAAGAAGTCAAATCTGGATAGGTGCAAACTTCCCTACAAGGAATCCGCTTGTTTGTATCAGCTGGACATACTGAATCGGACATCTCAAGGGCTTTTCCCTCATCCTTGAAGAAGAGGGGTTTCTGCATCAGTTCTTTCAGACTATTGATCCACATCAGTTCCCGCAGAGACGAAAGCTATCCATTTTTCTAAGCGCTTTGTACTCTAGGCCGTGTGTGTGTGTTTGGTAAATGTACATAACCTGTACATTTCTACATGTTACAATTCACTTTGTTGTTGCTCATATACCCATAGTACTTGCAAAATAAAATTTTGTATGTTGAAGAATAGTGTGCCTGTGCTGTACATCTTGCTGATTTACATGCAGTGATGATTTCCCCTGTGACCTCACCCATAAAAATATGTCTGTCTTGGTCTTGCTTATCTGAATCCACATACGAGCTATTCTTTTTTTGTATCGGAAGATGAATTTCAAACAATTGCAACATCCCACCTCAAGTGTCTCATTGACCAAGATGACCAAACCTGTTCATGCACATTATTTTCTGTGACATCGAAGGGCGGAATCTGGATATGTGAAACTTCCCGTTCCGAATCAGCCCATTTATACGAGCTGGCCATACTGAAAAAGACATCGCCTCGCTTTCCGAATCTTTTGAGTGTTTCTGCGTCGGTTCTTTCAGATTACTTTTTGATCCACGCTGGATTCAATGGAAGACAAAAGCGAGGACTTCTCCTCCTGTTTGTCTTCATGCGCGCGTGGTGCTTCAGAAGGCCGTTTACCCCGTTCGAAAACCATTATTGGCAGCCCGCAGCCGCTGCTTCTTATTTGGACGCTTACGTGACATAAGCTACTGTTTAAACAGAGAAAATGCTGCTGCAGCCACTAGCAAAACCCACCAGCCGGGCCTCAAATCAAAAACCACCAGCCGGGCTTAGATGGATTCCTGCTTGTAGCTCGTAGCCTCGTACCAATTTTGGAGAACAGTGATGTTTGAGATAGTAGTGTGCTTGTGTCTCGTACCAATATTAAGAACAGAGAAAAAATGTTGGACAACTGAGATCTTGGAGTATCTGAATCCACATACGAGCTGTATGTTCCTTTTTATTGGAAGCCCATTATTTATGCTCATTGGCCAAAGATGACTTCCAAGTGTCAGAACGAAACACGCCATGTTCGTTTTGCAGGCGATCTTTGGGTTGGGCAGGATAGCAGTGTTGATTTTTCACGAGAGAAGAAACTGCTGGCGGTACGTCTTTGTGAAAAATCTTGTTGAATGGTTGGTGATAAAGCGGCGGTAGTCAGAAGCGAACGAGAGCGTGAAAACAGAGAACCCGTACATGCGCTTATTAAATGGCATCCTATCCTGCAAACACCTTAGCCACTTAGGCACGTCTGTAAAAACGTTTTTTGTGCGTGGGTTTGGAATGATCATCATTTACATAGTTAAAGTAGATGTTGAGAATGAATCATAGCTCATGCCTTCACCAAAGTAGATGTTTTAGAATGAACCATAGCTCACGAGTCATGACTTCACCTTGTGAAGGACAAAAGAATTAAAGTAGAGACTTTTCAATTTCATCCAAGTGCGCTGACCAAACACATGCGCTCTGTGGCCTACTCGGCAGGCTACGACGCTGCACATGGGGAAAACGGATCTTGCATATCCAGTTCGGGGAGCCGATTGAAGCCATTACGTTGGTTAACAAAATGAATTTACTTAAGATGTCTTTTTACGTTGGCATAACAAAATGGATCGAGCTTAAAAGTCTTAAATGTCTTCTTTATATAGGTTTGAGGTAGGGATGTACTAAAAAATGATTATCATTTTACGGTGACCTTCTACGAGGCGTGTTTTAAGAATATCAACCTCCAGGCGGTTTTATCAAATGATTTATCAAAGAAAGTGTTCGGCTCACCAATAGAACCAAAGCCAGCGCATGGTTTTAAGCGCGTTTTGGCACAGCTCCACTTTATGCATGCTCTACTTCGGTGCAGCTTGAAGACGTCTTGAAAGTAAATTATTTGGCAAAACATCTCCAAATTTAAAATTCGCTTAAAATATGATGATTTACGTAGAGATGCCCGTGGGATAGCGCGTGAAGCGAGGAAAGCCATAGTTTCCCATAACTGTGCATGTTTTTAAAGGACTTTGCTCGGTGAAGCGTTTATTTTCTTTATGTTTTTGCGAGGAAAACGGTTCGAAATGGCTCTGAACCGCTGCATTTTTCAGGGCTCCGGGGCTCCGGCGAACTGGCGGTCGGGCAGCGTGGTGTCCCCCTCGGCTGATTCGGACAACGACGCTGCATTTTGTTCGTGTTCCACTTCCACATGCGGAAGGGCCTGGACAAACATTGAACGCCTTATGAGAAATTTCTCCTCCGCGCCAGGCCGGCAGCCGCTGCGTCAACCGTCCTCCGTGCACGGCGCACGAGTTCGGCCAGGGCCGGCGGGGGTCGTCGTCTCGCCCCGTGCCGCATACACCGCTGCCACTCCTGCCAACCGGTAATAAAGCGCGCCCAACCCAAACCGCCGGAACCGGGTCTCGATCGCAGTCGCTTTCATTCCCCGGTGTGGACTGGCCAGGTCAGGAGGCGCAGATAATTATAATTAGATAAACGCCCGTCGTTTCCGATAAAAAGCATCCGGCCACATGCCAGAAATGGGGACGGCGGGACGAATGCTTCTGCGGTCGGGCCGTGAAGACGGGCGGTGAGTGGCGCCTCCACTCCGCGTCCCCCAGGGACACGCGCATGGATGGCCGGCGGCGGTACGATATCGCCATCTGGGCGGCTCTTTCCATCAGCGCGCGGGCAGAGTAGATGATGATCGGGGCTCGTCGTGTACAGACATCGTGCTCACGAGCTGTCGCTCGCATTATTGGCTTTCGAGACTTGATTATCTCTCAGCTGTGGCCGGAGAAAATATAAAGGTACCCTGGTAAAGCACTCAGCAGCAGCTACCCGGGTCCCCGGACATACGCTCACACCGTCACACGCTACACTCCGAGTCAGCTGGCTTTGGAATCACTCGCTCTCAGTGCTTTTGGAATCATTCTATGGAATTCTAAAAACTTAACTTTTTCCGCGGAAAGTGGGGAGACGAATGAGCACATTTCGAAGACTGGTCTGATTAACAGATTTTTGAGATTGACAAACACATCGCTTATCGCTAAAGATAACATTTATAATCCTAAGATAAATATGATATCCACGTCAAGTTGAAAGCTTAAATACACGTCGTTTATCTTAAAAAATGTTATCATTGTAAAATGGATTCTAATAAACATATATATCCATCAAGTTGAAAACTTCAAGGAAAAAGTCTACACAATTCACTAACTTTATTCTTGTGTCAAACTCACCTAACTATGAACAAGGTATTCCAACACCTTGGACTTCTCTAAACCAAGTATTTAACCCCTCCTAGTGTGGTTTTGGCTCCTAGTTTTGCCAACCTCTCTTAGTCAAACTTTAGCTCACATTGACATGTTGGTGTTTCAGACCCACGTGTCAAAGAGGAAAATGATAGACGACCCACCGCTCTTATAGACTTTTTTTTCGAAATTTAAATTTAGACGAATGGTTTCGCTCTATAAACGGCGTCGCTACGCGATATTTAAGTGTTTTTGAGTACTGCGGCCTAGCCCCACGGGCTCAGGTTTCCTTTCAAACCTTAGCACTGTGGTTGGTGGTTTGCTCCGGGGGTATATGATAGATCTGAATCATTTCTTTCTCAAAAGATAGAAAACAAATCAGACAGCCAGTCTCTACTTCAAAAAGCGGGAACTGTCTGATCCGTAGATATACTGTCGCCTGGCTTTTCGCTAGCTTAATGGGTATAGGTAGGTTGGCAATGGCGAACGGCGACCATAAGCGATGCACAAAATTTTTTTAAGTTTGTGAGTGCTTTCTTTCCCTACATGCGTACATCCGTGCATGTTTTTGCATGACTTTATGTTTACAGTGCAACCCCATTTCCTTCACGGAACGAAAATTGTTGGCCTGCACGATCGGCCAAAGGCAGGTCGGTCGGAGAGCTCCTCAAAGCGGCATATCGGCGCAAACATCATGGTCAGGGGGTGTGCTGTACCCACACGGCCTGCGTGGCCGCACCACGGCCACTCTCGCGCCACGGGCAGCGCGACGCTTCACGCGCTCGGTGTTCGTTGGCGCGCCGCGGTCCCGTTTTTCCGCCCTCCTCCGACCCAGGGCGAATTGCGGTCCAGCCGATCCCGCCGTCGCTCGTGTGCAGCGCATCCGCGCGTCTGAACCCAACCAAGGACGTTCGCGCCCACGCCGCGCTGCCATCTGATTCGGCGATCCACCCGGGAGGTTGAACGCTCGGCGTCCACCGCCCCGTGCGGCGGGTTAGATAGTGTGGACGGCGCCGCACACGCGCGGGCTCAATCGATGGGATCGTGCCACGCAACCGGGCCCCGTGGGCGGCCGTCGCTCTCCAGAGCAGGACGCTCCCGGCGGCCCCGCCCGCTCTCGGTATATACGCTCTAGAGTCTAGCTCACTTCTCTGCAGGTTTACAGCCGCTACCGGTTCCTGTGCGAGGACTCACGCGCTGCACCGCACGCACTTGTCTGTTGTCGCCGCCACCGAGGTAGGCGCGCTCTGCTGCGTAGCGCGGTGGGCGCAATGGACCCGTAAAGTACCTCAAGATCCCGCTTCAACCCGGACGGCTCGCTGTGCCGCTACGGGGAGGGGCGCCGCTCCTCCCCGCGGCGCCGGCGAAACCCCGTGTCCGTCGAGGGACGAGCAGGGGGCGCGCGCCGCATTGCGGTCGCTTCCAGCGACGTCCCGCTCAACGACGCCACCGGCACGAGGCCTCCCGCCTCTTCGTGCCGTCCGGGTCGGCGGCGGCCCGACCACGACGTCATCGCCGCTGATCGTCGCTTCCACGGCGGCGGGTACGTGCTCTTCCGCGCGGCCTCCGAGCCGTTCCCCACAACACCTGCACGGCGCTCGCCGCCGGGGCCACACCGGTCGTCGCGCGTCCGTGGACTACCGCCTGGCCCCGGCACCGCCTCCCCGCGGCGTTCGGGACGCCGCCGACGCCGTCCTGTGGGCGCGCCCGCGCACCGCCGGCAGGCAAGGCGTGTGTTCGTGATGGGCGGCCCACAACGGGGCCAGCATCGCGTTCCGCTGCCACCGCGCTGGCGGCGGCAGGGGACGCCGGCGTGGGCTGCGCGGGGTGATCCTGAACCAGCCACTCGGCGGCGCCGGCGGTCGCCCGCGGGCGGCCTCCGTCGACGACCGCGTGCTGCCGCTGCCGGCCAACGACCTGCTCTGGGGCTCGCGCTGCCCGTGGGCGCGGACCGGGACCACGAGTACTGCAACCCGAGGTCCATGCTCGCCCGTGTGGGCGCCGCGCGGCTGCGGAGGCTCCCGCCCTGCCTGGTGCTCGGCGGCGCAAGGACCCGCCGCGGGACCGGACAAAAAGGACTGGTCAACGCTTCTGCGCAAGGCCGGGGGTGGCCGTGGGCGAGGCTCGACGGCGCCGGGTACCCACGCGATGGGCTGTTCCAAGGCCAACTGCGCCGCGGGTTCACCGCGCGGGTGGCCGACACGACCGCCGCCGCTCCTCTGCCGGCACCGGCACCGGCACCGGCGACGTGGTTGGTGCTATGAGCAAGCTGGTGACACACGGTCAAACCGATCGGGCCGCAGTGGGGTTTTGCTGGACGCCACAGCGGGTGCAAGTTGAACCGATTTTTTAAGGGCCACTTCTCAATCATATCATATCATGATCGTCATGCTACAATGCCGAGCGGCGACCGGCGGGCTCCCAGCGTCCAACTCAACCAGGCTCGTTCATTTTTCCGGATAGCTACACAATTTGGCCGCCCTTTTCTTTTGTGTCATTTTATTTACCCGCAGGTCGATTTCGGCGTTGTGTGTGCGTGGTTGGTGGCCACCCCCGTCACCCCAAGATGAATGAAGAGGCACCCACATCTATTTACTAGTTACCACCCCTAGGTTTTTGTATGGCCTTCTGATAGAGATTGCTTCAACCTCTGAATAACTGAAGCACTTCATATAATAAATATGCCTGCGTGCTGGAGAACTTGCCATGCTTCATACGTTTGCGCACACAGAGAGTTACCTCGGTTCTGCTGTGTGTGTGTGTGTGGGGAGTTTTGGCTACACCAGACTAACTTGGCTAGACTTGCTTAGCTTCCTTCCCATTTAGTTGAATTGGTTGTACAGCTTGCGCTACAGCATGAAACTATAAGATGCAGGGGGTTGAGCACCGTGACCACTTTATTCGTTAGACATAACCTAATTAAGAGTATGTACTAGTACTAGGTCCAAAACCATTGACGAAGTTTCGTCGAAAAATATAATTAGGAAGCCATCAGATCGCGGAATGACGCATCAGCCATAATCATAAATAATCGCCAAATTAAGTAGCAACAGTGCATTATTAGGTAGATGACAGTAACAGCACCACACCACCGATCAAAGTCGCTAAACAAAGGAGCAAATGCTGCACCTCCACCTGCAGTCAGCCGTGCGCATTGTTGAGAATTTGGCAGCGGGTGGCGGTGTAGGCGCCGGGTCCTCTCTCTGGTCGGGATCTTTACAGCTAAAAGCGGATCGGCGCCGGCGGGCGACGGACGCGAAAGGGGCATAGCATGCTCGAGCGGGTCTTGTTGTTCTGGAAAGGAGCACACGGATCCCCGGCGGCATGGTGGTGAAGCACTCGCCATCGCCGCCAATTCCGTGTCGGCGGCGTGGAGCGCGCTCCACGGTCAGGTGTCCTCTGCTGCTGCTGCTCGCCGCGGCGTGGCCTGCTCGTGCGTGGTTCGTTGGGCGAGGCACGTGCGCGCTGTCAACCTCATTTCGGTAGGGGTGGTGTCTCTGCTGCTGCGCGCGCGGCGTGGTTGCTCGTGATTGGTTGCAACGAGGGACATCACGATCACATTGTCCACCACGGGTGTGTTTAGAGACCGAATTTTTGGGCCGAAATTAATACAGCGGAAAATTCGTGCCGTGCGTAAGCTGGCGTTTGGTTTTGTTAGTGGTAAATATTATCACCATCGTGAAGTAGCTTTGTTCCAGAAAAGGGAATAGTACATACGATACATAATATCCCCAAAAGCATGCAATTAGTTTTTTATTCACAATTTTTTAGTAATTGGCCCGTGTGGCGTATTTGGGTGCATTAAATGTTTTGATAATGATAGGATGTGATGGGAATCACGAGAAAATTTTGGAGGGAAATTTGAGCTTAAACACACCCACGTTTTGGTAAAATGGAACGAACACGACCACAAGTTCCGTTCACTGCTACGGTCTCGCCAGGTTCATCGGCACGAGGGTGCAACCCAAATGTCTCATAAATCAATCTCCAAGACACAAGCCATTTAGTGGTACAAGTTGGATTTTAACTGGACGTAACTTATTTTTTAATTAAAAGTCTTAATGCTCATATTAAAATGCTAAGTGGATTAAAGTATTAATAGTTTTTAAATGTGATTTCAGCATAAAATTGAATTAGACCCATCTTTGGAGGTATGTCTTCTTTTGTCGTTTAGGTCCTAAAAATTTATACTAATGAGTAGATAGTATCTTTTTGATTATGTACTCCAAATAATGGAAAATGATAATAATGTCTGTTTTCGATCGTCTTCACGCGAGCCCTTACTTAATGGTGCATTCTAATCCCTCTTTTGATATACTTCCTACGCAAAACAAGTGAAACACCAAAACTTCGTGGAATCACGGTAGAAACAAACCCTACAACTAGATGTTTGTGTTCTTTTTTTATTATTATTTCATGCAATAGTTGATGGTTATATTTTGGATTATAAGAACCCGTTAACACATGAATAAATATTTATTATATGGTAGGTAGAAAATAACATAATAAATAAATAAATAAATAACACTTAAAGTTCTTCCGCAGCGGACAGATATCAAGCGGCCCGGCCAATAGCGCCTAGGGCACTATCGGGGCCCGACCCTACCAAACGGCCCTACCAAGCCCGGCGGCACTAACATCACAGGTGCACGATGGTGCCACCGTGCCCCAACCCTCGACCCACACGCGGTTAGGGTTGCAAAGGCAGCCACGAAACCCACATAAGAAGCGAATTAAGTGGATTGCCGCAATAACCCGCAAAAATTTAGCCTATATGTGGGTTCGTGGGCTAGCCCACTTGCATCCCTAGGCATGACCCTATGGGGACACGCGGCCAGCGCCGATGGTGCTGCCGCCCACCATGCCACACCGGGTGCATGTGAACGCCGCCGCCACCGCGTGAGGTCAGATGTGGCCACCAATCACGCTTAGGACTAAGAGAGGGTTTAGGGTTTCTAATTTATATGAGGAATGGGAGCATCCGCGACTTCCGATTGACTTAGGCCATCTAACGTCCAAAAAATACGGGCCGCGATCGTGCCGGCCAAAAAATCAGGTCGCGGCACGGGCCAACACTACGCACTAGATTAGGGCCTGTGCCGCTGGCGTGCATCGCGCTATCGGAGGGTGTTTGTGTGGAGTGCACGAAGTGCTTTCGATATTTGATACTGCACAGGCGACCCCGCCAGTGCCCGTGCCAAATGGCCAACTTTAGGGCCGTCGACACATGGCATAAATATTATTATAAGACTAGATGAAAAATAACATAAAAGAATAAATAAATAAATAAATAAATAAATAACATAAGTTCTACAAAGCGGACAGATAATTATAATAATTGTAGCATTTTATTTTAAGTATTACTAGGTTGTCATTTATGTTTTACCTTTGGGAAGGTATCTATGACTAGAATGTGTACTATTAATACCTCTTTTATACTATGAAATAGTAATAAACCAATAATGAATAATGCTTCTACTCAATAATAGGGTTAATGTCAATAAAGATAAATAAATATGATGATAGAAAGATAATAATGGTTATAAAAGTTTGACAAAGAAATGTCACACCTGATTATACATGTTACATATTGCTTGAGTAGTATTAATATACAAGTGTTTGCTTAGCATAGGTGCAAATGTAAACCCTAATGAACTCTAATTTGCTACTTGAGGAATTAAAAGTTGTTTAGCAAATGCTTGGGTCTTTTCGCAAAGGTCAAGTCTAGCCAACTCCACCAAGAAAGCTTTGCATAATCCTTGAGAGTCTCTATTTTTTTTTATTTTATTTTATTTTTATTTTTTTTTTATTTTTTTTATTTTATTTTATTTTTATGTCGAAGTAAGTTTAGCTGAGTACATTCTCATACTTTCGGGGGTTTTTCATTCCATTGTTGCAAATGGTAAGGTCTACAATGGTTATTTCAAGAGCTTTGTATGCGTATCCAGGCGGCTGGAGAAAAGAGTAACAGCAGGGGGGCAAGGCTATCCATATTCCCTCTCTTTTTTTTTTTGCTCTTGTGGGAATGACATAAGCATGGCACTGTATTTGAACTAAACTTGGTGTGCGTGCTTTCAAAACTATTTTGCTTCAGCTACTGAATTTCGAACTTGGTTTTGTAATAATAACTATTTGAACTCCGATGTATGAGATGTTGTACTTTATGTAACTTGTGGATGTTAATGCGTTGGATCCCAACTGTCCTTTATGCTGTGATTGTGGAAATTTTTGAAATTCTTCGAGGATTTCACGGACTACGGGTTTATATGTGCTTAATCATGTAGGTGAGACTACGCCGATGGCCACTTTTATGCAATTACCTATAAATTGGGCAGTTCTGTTACTGTCCTCTATGGCATGCATGTCTCCGCTTAACTGGTTAGTGGGGGCCGACCGACACGCATGCCGCAGGCGCTCGTGTAATAACCCGGACGTCGGGACGCACGTCCGCTGGACGTCCGGATGCTAGTGGCGCCATAAACACTAATACATTTTCTTTTGTGTTGGCTTTGTTGCCACTTTCTGGTTTTCCATCAAGGTACATGCGCCCCACGTAAAAAAATTTATAGAGGTTTTGGGGAGCACACCTTCATCGCGCGGTTGCTTGAGGTTACAATATTGATAAAAATGAATAAATATAAACCTTGTTTTGCTCAATAAATTTATCGTTATGGATAGATCACACACATATATGCTTGTCATAAATCCTTTGCTAAGTTTTTAGATAAAATGCAATATTTTGGATTAGTTTTGATTTGAATATGTGTCTGAAATATGCTAGTACTTTATTGGATTGATTCGGGTTTAGGTCATTTTCAAACCATTACTTGGGGAGAAGTGATACACAAATGATGATTTTTTTTTTTCGAGAATGCTTGAGCATGTGTTAGTTTAAGAGGGTAATAATATTAAAAATGATCAAAATTACCTGTAGGGACAGATACTGGCGCCAGAATCAAAAACTCCTTTGAACATATCACACAAAAGAAACTTCAATGCGACAACACAAACTGAAAGCATACAACTGGGATATTTGGGGATAAGCATGACAAAATACAATACACCTGAAGTCTGAAAGGATATAACTTGGACTACAACTATTCATGATATTACTTTTTACAAAAACTTTTTGCTATAAACCATCTTACAAGTCATTGCTTGACACATCTGATTTGTTCCTTTTTTATTTCGCACCTCCTGCTTTTATAACATCCTGCCAATCATTGCTTCCAAACATAAAATTCAGTATTGTCTTTGAGTCTTTTTGAACAAAGCACCAACTTGAAAAATAACTTCAGTCTTGAAATATAATTCTTTATGTATTTTTTTTCACGTTTTTTGTTTCATAGCTAGTATGTGATATTACATATCACCTAAAACAATTCTAAAATCGAGCATCGAACCAAATCTGGGACCTAAAACCAATCCGCTCACTCCATTAGGACTTCCATCTCCATACCGGCACGTGAAAGTTAAACCAAATTTTTAAATAAGGCGAGAGATTAAACACGGTGTTCAAAAAGTCAAAAACATCATTCTTTTTAGGGGCCGGAAGGATTGGATGATCTCCCATATCCCTTCCCATGGTACATAAGATATGAACCGCGAGAAGGAGAGCAAAATATTGTGGAAGGATTGGATGATCTCCCATATCCTTCCCATAGTACACTAGATGAAATGAGGGAGAGCAAAATATTATAGAGCTAGTATTCTCTTATTCATTATAGATGAGTACCGAGGTTTTTTTATATAGTGTAACCTTCGGGGGTATATTTGGTATTAGCCCAAAATTATGTTAGGGATATGTTTCCCAACAACATCTTTCTCTTTCTCTCATCCAGCTTCTTCTCGCACCTTCCTGCATCTCTCTCTTGCAAGTGACTTGGGAGGGGCATGCTAGCTAACTTCTGACCTGGTTGGACAGCAAGCCTTGTCTGACCAGGTGCGAGCTATGTGCGCGAGCGCTTCGTGGGCCTATCTTCCTAACCATTTCTTTCTTCTTCGTGAATGTTTCTATCTTGTGGGCCTGTCTTCATGGATATTTTCTTTCTTCTTCATGGATTTTTATTTCTTTGGGACATGTTACATTTGTTCACGCTTTTTTGGGGTTCATTCGGTCACATCTATAGCTACTAATAAAGGAGGAAATTTTTTCGAGCGTTCCGGCGTCCTGCCTTCTTGGTAGAGATCACGAGTTCGCACTGCGACCTAGAAGGCGTCAGCCTTCTAGGTAAAGAATACAAGTCCAATGCGACCCATGGGGAAATCAAGTAGATTTTGATTTCGTTCGGTCCCCAAAATCTATAGCAAGTAACATACAAAACAGGGCCGAATCAGAACCACCATGTCCATCCAAATCTAAACCGATTCCTCCTCCTCTAAAACACGAAAATTTCTTGCACTAATCTTTTCGTCCAGCCTAATCATGGAATCCATCTCGGTCACTAGCTCACTTTTTTTTGAGAATTTCGGTCACTAGCTCACGAAGTCCACGTTCACCAAAAAAGCGAGAAGGAAATTAGAAACCCACGTGGTTCTAAATCAGTAATTCAAGACTTCAAATCGAATCAAATAGAAATAGTATAGATAGAAATGAAGAACTAAAATCGCCATCCTTATAAATCATAGCAGCTTAATACGTCAATGGAAGCATGGGCCACAGCATAGCAAGCCCATGTGTGAAGACAATCAGCGAAAACTGGAAGGAGAGATGATATACATCTCTAAAGAGGATCAACAACACGATGGGAACCACCCTAGCTCTCTGCCCGCACGGGGTGTTCCGCGTAATCAACTTACTAAAATCCGTCATAGGCATCATGTTTATATGTTAATGCATGAGTAGAAATGTTTGGTAACTCAAGTGAATAAATGGATTTGATACTTCATAAAGAATAAGTTGTTTTGTTATATGTATGTATATACACGCACACCATATATAGACATATACGTGACCTTGAGTTTTTGCTGCTGCTAGCTAGTGGATTAGTATCACCCTTGCTTTTTTGATGTCGTGCATGCATGCATGGCCGATCATACTGGTTTCTGGCCCTGACCATGGACGTCGTCGTCAAGCTGCTGGTCATCCTCGCTGCCTCTTCCTGCGCGCTGCTGTACACCTGCTGCTGCGATGCATTGCTTGGCAATTTCCACGAACTGCTGCCCACGCACCGGCCTCACCCACTGCCTTAGTCGTCATTTCATCTTAATAACACTAGCAACCATCCGCTTTGCCGTCGACGGGCTGCAGCTCGTCTTAATGGCGCTGCGAGTACGTCGTCCTAGCCATGACTTCTAGCATCATGTGAACGCCGTGCTCTAGAAGGCCGCCGCGTCGAGCCAGGCATGGTCAATCTATCTTCCCTGCAGTTAGTGCCGCCATGGTCGTCGTCTCCGCTCTGCCAAGTTAGGCACAAAGCAGGTCATCTTGACTCGATTCATCGCGTCTGCCTGTAACACGCCACATGCCTGCACTCACTGCAGCCTTCTGTCACCCTTGACCAATTTACCCATAGTGGCAACTCACGTACACACCTTCACGTAGAAAACCGGAGCACGGCCGGGCTTCCATATATATCTATATCTATACCTAATAATAAAACACGAAAATTTCTGTGCCAACTTTTCTGTCCGCCCTTTCCGTCAGTCCGCCCGACTTCGTTTCAACAGCGAGACAGAGAGTCGGGCAAAATTCACGACGCCACGCCAGGACCGGGACTCCACTCCCTCACGCATACAACGTCGCCGCCTTTCCACGCCACCGCCGCCGCCTCTCCACGAGCCGCCTCCGCCTTTTCAACGCCGCCGATGACCCTGCACGGCCACGACCGGCGCGGCGCGGCGGGGCACGGTGGCCCCGGCGAGAAGGACGGCCACGACCGGCGGCGGCGCGGCATGTCGGAGGAGGTCGTCCCAACCTCCTGGACCGTCAGGGGAGTCTGCCCACCACCAGCAGCTTTGCCTTCATCGCCTGCACCCTGCGCTCGCGCTCAGCCAGGCCATCCGTCGCCGGGCAGTTGCCACCGCTGGACCAGGCGGCTGGAAGCCACGTGCGTGGCCAGCACGCTGCAGGCCACCACAGGCCGAGCCGAGGCCACCTGCTGCGGGTGCGCGGGGGCCTCCTGATGCCCCGCCGCCACTTCTTTTCGCCACCGGAGGCCCCACCTCGATTGGACCGGCCGCCCTGAACTCGGTCCTGTTTTCTTGTTTCCCGTCGAGATGAAGACAAGGGGAAGAAAATGTAAATAGAAACTCCTCTCTGGGTCCTGATGCAAAAGCCTAGGGGAAGGGATTTTTAGATCTGTGCTCCGGTTATTTACTGAAAAGTATAGGGGTTTCGAGGCAAAATTGTTTTCTCTTTATTTTTTCTGTTCGTTTTATGGAAATCAGCTGAAATCTTATTTAATTCATAATAAATTGTATAAAATCGAAAAAAAGCAAATGAGGACTTTTTGAATCCTTGTGAGTAGACCTATACAATGGAGTCATAACATGTTATAATTTTAGTAGAAGGTTTGTTTATATTTAGGAATAAATTTATATCTAAAGTTGTAGCGCTCCAATTGCAGTGACATTTTATGGTATGCTACTGAAGTCATGTGTGTTGTGGCCAGCATGAACGATGCTTTTAGCCCAGATCTGGGCTAAATTTGGACCTAGGCCGAAAATGAAGTTTTATCTACTCATGCTCTACAATAGAATTTGTACCCTAGATGTGCCTTGTGTCCGGTAGGAAAGGATGTATAAATAATTAATCACAAAAAGGGAGAAAAAGATGTAGAAGTTATAAAGGAAGTTTGCAAAAGATCTGCATGCAAGTATGCAACAATGATGGGGAGAAATTACGCCAATTATAACATTTTTTTTGTGCAAAAATACTATATATAGAAATTTAAGTTGCTATAGTTATAGCAAATTAGTAGAAGACATGTGATCGAGTAAGCAAGAAGGGATGATTGGTTGTAAAAAAAGGTTTAGAATCTCTTAGTCCTCTCTGATCGGATGTCCAAAAAACAATATGTGTAGAATGTTTTAGTCTAATATGAAGTTGATTGAAAGAGAAATCATTGTAGCGAACAGTTTCTGTAAATTTTTGCAACACTACATGACTTTTTTGTCAATAATCCTTACACAGACCCTATGATCAATTATGGCTCTGATTAAACAAATCAGCTTCTTACCATCCGGCTTCTACCGCGTTCCTTTTACTTCTACGCGGCTCCCTCTCTGGCTGCAGGTGGATTCATGCCAAAGCTACCAGCTTCCTACTTCATTAATATATATATATACTCAGCTTTTACCGTTCACAGGAAATATCTACCTCGACTTCTGCCTGGGAAACCCACCGTTGTTTACGCCGGCTGCTTTCTTACCTCGCTCTCTCCTCGTCCGCTCCGTCTCTGCATCTTTCTCTCCTCCCGTCGCGCCTCATCTCCGCTCCCCGTGTTTCCTCGCCGTTGCTGCCGGCGTCGGTCCCTTCCGCCGCCTTTCTGTGTCCCCTCCGCGTGCCGCAGCCGCCGGCACCAGGGGGTCCTCGTCGCCGGCACCATGGGCAGGGCCGGGGTGGTCCTCGTCGCCGGCGTCGAACCTCCAGCCTGCGTCTCCGATGGATCCATCAGTGTGGTACAGGTTCACTTGATTTACTGCTCCTCGCTGTTTCGTCGCGGTTTGGTTCTATTTCGCCTCCGCTGTGTCGCAGTTTCTTGCTTCTCATGTTGCCTTCTTGCTCTCAGGTTGTCTCAGGTTGTTCTACTACGGGGAGATCGGCGTGGGTGGTGTTTCTTGTGGTCGGCGACTCTAATCCGTCTTGTTTTGAAGCGATTTCTACGCCGCCCTAGGTCCCCTTCGGTACGTGGTGCTCTGTTCATGTTCCTCTTCTCTTCTTTTATTTGCGCGGCATTCTCAGCCAATGTCCCTTTGATTTTTTTTCCCACTCATTCAGCCTGCAGCTGTCTGTAGCCATTAGGAAGCATGCTGTCACTGCTTAAGCCTGTTCGATAGTGTCTAAAATAGTCCCTGTGAATGATTCCGGTTAGTTATTCAAGAAGTTTGCTCAGCACAGATACATGGGCACTTTAGGTTATTTTGTGAAAGAAGATTTTTTTTCTTAGGTGTACTTATTTAGGGGATGCAGACAGGTCCACTGTGCCCTTTTTATGCATCTGTCTCCACAGCGTCAGTGAGCATGTAGTCATTGTTAACAAATGTTAGTATAGTTCCAGTTAATGATTCAACAACTTTGCTTAGTGTCAGTTCATGACTGCACTGTAATCAAGTTGATTATTACAAGCCTTCAGTGTCAGGTAGTCTCTAATTTCCTAATTCAAAACTGCGCATTTCAATTTGTATTTCCAAGCATGTATTACGACACCTGTATGATAAATATGCTCCTTTATCTTGTGATAATCATATATTAGATATTACGTTCTCTATTTATCATATGGAATATCTGCTCAAAATACCAATTAACTCCAACTTTAGAGTGGTATGCGAAGTTGATCTGAATGTTTTTTTTTGTGTTCGCTTGCAGCCTTTTGATGTGATCTCATCAGTTCAAGATTTCTGAAATTCCAGGTTCATTTTCTCACTATTATTCCCATTGCATCTCGCATGTGCATGCCCTCTACTGATCTGAATGGTGGTGGTTCAGTAATGGTGTTAGCTGTCATTGGCTATCTTCGAGATTTAGTATGCACTTGAGCTTTAGGTATTCATTCCAGATATAGCAGTCCACATATTTGTCTTAGAACTTACATTCAAATATATGAGCTAATACTCTGAAAAGGAGAACTTGATAAACTGCATGCTTCCTGCCTAAAGTTTACCTTGCCAATTCATGTTGGTCTTAGTTCACCTTCCTTTTTCCTTGAGAGTCTCAGGTAATAAGTGGTTAATTTTCCTCATGTGGCAGGTGCCAACCCAGGCCTCTCCATGACAAAAAAATTGTTGCTGTCAGTTTTCATTTGACAATTTGATGATTTCAGAGGAAGATTGATCATGTTTCTTGGTCATTGGTCTGTTCGTATCCCTCTTCTTTATTAGTCATACCTATCTCCCAATACATTCATAAATTTTAGGTTCTGTACAACTACTTCCTATCTTAGATGATGCAATGAAATTAACTGATTGGACAATGTGCATATGTTGTACAAAAGAAAAATGCAGTGATAAAATGTTCTGTGAACAACTAAGTGATCAGAAGCAAATTAATGAGCCTTCTTATTATCATATTCCAATATGTCGATGCAATTATGCATCTACAGGTGCTGTCTCTAAAATATAGTTATCGACACCACACTAGCCTGTTGACCTGCCCTTGCTGTAGGGCTTTCTTTGAGATTTCTAATTTTTGGCTTAACCATACAATCTGGTTCATGGTAAGTTAGTGTATCTGGATTTTGTGTGCTCATGGATTGTGAACGAAAAAAGATGTGGGTACAGGTTATGAAATTCAGGCTGGCGATGGGTCCAGCAAAGGTGTCCATGGAGAGCAAAATTATGTCATGTCAGGTGCTCCTCTTGGTTCTCAAACTTGCTTTTCTTTATCACCTTTGCCATGCAGATAATGGCATTATAGCCCTAACTAGCAACAAGCATCAGGCAAGTAGTGGATGCTTCCTGCACTTTTAGTCGCATTGTTTCTCTTGATGTTTAGTTCTGTTCCTACATATATACATCATATATGCCAGATTCAGTTATTGTTGCTTTGTGGACTGCATTCATAATTGCAGAGCATGGTTTCAGTTATTTTTGATCCCAAAAGCACACTATGGTTATTTAGGAATATCTGAACTTGCTGACTAAGTTGTGCGGATCGCTATTTCAAAGATGGTGCAACTTTCAATGGAATGATTTATACTTCTCCGCCTTTGTTTGCAACCAGAAATTAAGAGTTACAAAACCCTCAATTACATTGCAAATATGAATACTGCCAGGTGTGTTCATTGGTAGTTATGTACATGTGCAGGCCGCAAATTAAACTGTATTTGAGTGATAATCATCTCTACCTTTGTACATATTACTTTAGTTGGTACAAGTTGCTTCATGGAGATGATCATGACTCCATTGTAAATCAAATTGATTATTGCCCGCGGTACACTGAGAACACTGTGATCTTAGTTGATGGTACAACTATTCTAACATTTGTTAACAATGATTTTTAGGTGTGGCTAATTAATTTGGCCCGGCTTGCCTAAACCACGAGCTAACAGCCCCTCGGCCCCAGGTCCACCGAAGCCCATAACATATTCAAGCTTTGGGCAGTGGCGGAGGCAGGAATTATTTTTAGGTGTGGCGGGTCTGTTAAGGGCAATTAGACAACTATGCATACACACCCTAGAACGTTATGTATTTGTACGTGTATATAAATATATTACTTCGTGACGAGCGACTCACGTTTCCCCCTTCCCTTTAAAGCTCGTGCGGGCTGCCTTCCCATACCCTAACTTCTTTCTTCCTCTCTATTCTCCTTCTGCCGCTCAAACCCTGTGGCGGCCACCACCACCGCGGCTTTCGTGCTATGGCTGACCCTCTCCCCCTCATCCGCACCCCATTGAGAGATGTGGAAAGGAGTGACTGCAAATAATTTCAGTATGTTATTCAGCTGGTTTGGGCAGTGGGCAGCACATACCTCACTGAACTTGGGTATGAATTATTTGCTTGGTAGCAGTTATTTGGGCCTTCTGGATTTGCCCATTTAGTACCACCTGGTGTTCATGTGCATCTTAGATGCATGGCTTGTCCTGTTTTGGTCTTTGCCTCGGCCTGCCATCTGTATTCACTATTAATACATATTTTAGGTTCATGGTTTTCCTGTTTTGTTCTTTGCCTCAGGTTGTGGTGTCCCTACAGTTTACTCCTTCCTGTTCGTTCGCGCGCTCCTTTGCTTGCTCATATCTGTTGGATAGGTAAGCTTGCTTACTAATCTTTTGTTAGCAGCTTTGTTCCTTTATGTAATTTACTAATACGTTACTGATGTCATCTTCTTATTCGGATGTTTTATTTCGCTTTGTTTCCAGTTTATTTTTTTATTTCACGGGCTCCATTTTTTGAAAAAATATTTTCGATTATTTCTTTCCACTTTGACTTCTCTTGGACGGTTTCTGCCTTCCAACAGTTTTTTTGCGTGTCCTTTGCCAAATGGTTTCAGTTTGCCAGGGTTTTCGGGCGTCTATCAGCCCTGTGAGCGATCCAGGATTTGGTTCTTTGATAGAGCCATATGCGTGTTTGCTTATCGCTCAAATTACCTCAGAATTGAGCCAGTTTTTTCCCTAATGGTTTGTTGGCCTATTTGCCGGTACACTGTCCGTCATTCATGCAGCCGCTTTAGTCCATTGACCGATCATGATATTCTCTCATCACTAAACATGTTCAAAGACATACCGATCTACATAGAGCCCCCTACTCTCTCAGAGGAAAGGATGGATACACCAGTGCAGGATGCATCACTACAGCAAAAGACTATAACTGAACTGAACCACATTCAGCCATTTGACTTTGAGGTATTCAGTACAGTATGTAGCTATAGAGATAGTGATATCGCTTTTTTTAACCCATGGACTAATTAGACTGCTGATACAACAACAGGATGGAGTATACAAGTGTGCTGTCACAATTTCAGCCATACCACAGGTAATAGTTAGTATATTGCAAGTAAACAATTCCATTGATTTAGCAAATATTATGATTATGGAAAGAACCAGCCAGTTGTTGAATGATATCTCTGTCAGGGTGCTGTCCAAAACTCAGAAAAGTTTACTTGGAGACCTGAGTGCTGCAAACAAGGTATGGTCGCATCAGCTGTATCAGTTCAGTTTGTGCATTAAGATAGGTGTAACCCACAGTAGCCTCCATCCTAAAGTGTGTGCTTTTCAAACCAGGACACCTCGGTTGCTGGCCACTTGGATAGCCCCAATGAATCCGCTGATAGAGAGACCAACCAATGGAAGGCAAAAAGGTTCTGTTTACAACCACTGGCACACAAATTATTAAAAAAACACCTAGGTATTTATAACCAGATGTGGTAAACAAAACAGGCTAAGACTGGTACCACACAGACTCCCAAAGAAGGCTTGAGCAAACAAGGCCCACTCAACATCGGAAAGTAGGTAAGAAAAATATTTAGACCATGACATTCCTATCTTACCCTGAACAAGCCAACCTATTCTCTCATATGTACTATAATTACTTAAAACAGTGAAATTAGATGCTTACTCATGTCATGTATAAAAGAACGTGAACTCTCAACTAATGTAATCAACTTCATGGTGCAGTGTAACAAAAGCCTAACCATCCAGGTTTCATATCGACGTCGTCAGGTGGAGGAGTCAGGTGGACGAATCAAAGCGCCTCTAGACTTCAATAAAGTGCACCTTGCTATGCTTCTGTGTTCTACTTGCTTCCTGTGTAGTATGCAAGTATTATCAGAGTTAATGGAAGGACAATGATGGCCTGTGGCACAAAAATCTCACGCCCTTTGAGCCGATCAACCTCCAATCAGCTTGCCTGCCTACATCTAGCAGTTACTTTAGCTGTGTCTTAGCTTGTGCATGTAAATATTATGTCCGTGCAGTCTACGGCGCAGTGGACGTTGTCATGCTTTGCGCTTTGCCTACTTCCTGTATAATATCCAAGCGCACTGCGCATAATGTAAGGATACTCATGCACATTAGGGCACTGCCCTCTCTATCCCACAATGCAGGTCCAGTAAACATAAGTGTGTTTTTGAATCTATATTTGTCATATGCCAATACCAAGTGAATCATGTTCAGAGTATGTAGACACTTCTCCAGTATACATATCACAGTGAAGGCTCCAAAAAATCACGGCTGAAGGGGCGCGCGGAAGCGCGCGCCCGTCCACTAGTTTTGTTGAATTGCTTTGAAGGTGATGTCATTTCTCTTGCACTAGATTGTCCAGCTCATAAGGATGATTGCCACCATGAAGAAAAACGAGTGAAGCTGATTTTTCAGGAGAATGACAATATATATTAAGTCACCTAGTGGGGTGAAGCTAAATCCTAGCAAACCCCGGCAAGCAATAGCAAAGGGGCAGTTGAGGAAGCCATGGCCACGAGCTTCTTCAACATCATTTGGCAGATCCTTCAAGAGCAGCTAGAAAAAAAACTTTGTGATTGGGATGACGACCTCCATAACCAATTGAAAGCAATGAGGTTAGTTCTGACCTATCAGAGTTTTGTATAGTTTAGTTGTTGAAAACTTGTTATTATTTATGGCCCAGATGTTACCCCAGTTGCCATTGGCTTCTTCAAGCTAGTTGAGGTTGAGCTGGTTTTCTAGGATCTGAAACTGATGGAATGCAATTTCAGACAGAGGCAGGATGAAGAAATTGTAGTAGCCTCACAGAGGTTGTCGTAAGCGTCATTGAAAAAGAAGTTGTTGCAAGCCTTGTTTATAGAAAATTGCCAGCTTTTGTCATTTTAGACAGAGGCAAGTGGAAGAATTGTAGTAGTTTGATATTTGTGTTTTTACTTCGGTTGGCCCTGAATATTATGAGTTATTTTAGTGAACTACCAACGAACTGGTTCACAAGCAGGTCCTGAAGGTCATCCAAGTGTCTAATTATGGTAGAACGTTCTTACCCATCGATGTGTGTAGTTGTGGAGCAGAGGATATGATCGATTCATAGCCGAGTCATGTAGTACAACATTTAATTGTTCGTCCTTTACTGCCCACTTTCTGCATTACTCCCAGCTCGATCGGGCACGACGTCATCATCACTACCTTGATTCTTAATCAGCTTCACCACCATATATACCCCTTCTGAAGCATGAGAAACTTGTTATTGTTGACGAAGTAGGTCCGGAGGGAAAGCTCCATGTAGCTGCTAGTGTCAGAGAGGCTCAAGGAATTTGGTGCCTCATCAATAGACTGAGATTGACAAGAGACTACAGCGACCATACATTAGAGTGTTAGCTGAGATGAAGTTGGCTGAGGTTCTGCGCTAGCACAAATGTTTGCATTACATATGTGTTGGATTTAAATCAAATAAATCTTAAGGACCATATTGTGACTACAGATTCACTCAATTTAAATTGGTGAACTATTTGTGTTGCTACTGAGAAGTTGAGAGAGGCTAAATGCATGTGTCCTGCTACCGCCCAGCTAAGCCGTGGTATGAGCTTGGCAGATCATCCCAGGCCATGATGATGTCCATCGGTGGCCCAAGGTTAGTAGTGTTGATTCCATTGTCGGTTCATGGAGTAATCATGTCAGAGTTTTGTATGCTACTCCAGATTAGTTCTTCGTTCATGGTCTGCCCCAAGTAATGTGAGAGTTTATGTCCGTACTTACTTAGAGGGATGGTGACCCTCCTTGGCTCAAGCACTTGTCTTGAAACCAACTATATCTGTTTTTTCCTTACCTCTGTTTTTCCTTAAAATCACCCTATCTCTGTTTTTCCTTACCTTGGTATATATGGTGGACTCTATGGTCATGATGCTATAAGGAAACATGTATTGTGTGTTTTTGATTAACAAAGGACATTCTGTAGTACGTGTCTATGCCACCTAGTTTCATCGCTTTGTGTCCTTTAAGGAAAATATAAATCGGAATCAACACCTACCCACCAACTTTAATTATCAACTTTCCATTTATTTCTCTTGCTGCACCACAATCCATCCCAAACATCAGTCATTATTATCTATTATACATCTTATTATCTATTATACATCATCTCCAGGCACCTTATAAAACAACTCCAACCTTCATCCACCACTACTACCCACAATTCTCAGTCATTTGGAAGTCACAAAAAAAATCCTCGATCATTTTGGTATGACCTTGATCAACTCTCTATGTTACTGTCGCTCACTGTGTCAGAGCTAGGAGTGAGAGGAATCAGCAAGTTAATCGACACATGAGTACCCTTTGCGGCTATATCAGCTGGCTACTGCATGAGATGTATGGATATCATTTGGAAAACATATGGTGAAAAGCAAACGTTGTCCCTTTGGAAGAAAACTAAGTGGACGCTTCATCGGTGCGTGACCCTGGCCTCGGTCACCGTGTTGCAGAACAAAATCACTTGTTGCACAAGGAGTGGTTCATCTACATCACCTAGCAGGCTAATGCTACTTAATCTTGTTCACTAGCCTTTTCACGCTTGAAGCCTCGGGAAGGCAGATTCGCGAACGGGACTCCATGGGCAGCTGCGGCGTGAGGCTTCGCTTCAGTGTCCAGGAGATGAGCTTCGGCGTTGACACATTCATTTCCTGGCCAACGTCACCATGCTCTGTATCTCTTCCTCTGTTTTCTTTGCGTTCGGGTATGGATGATGAGCATAGCATGCACTAACAAATTGCAGCACTATAGAAGTTTTCATGGTCTACATGCACAATTCAGTTTTGGGCCTTTATTTGTAGATCAACAGTTAGAGCAGAATATTTCTTGCATTTTATTTTCCAGCATTGACGGATTTGCTTAATCAAAGAAGATGTTTGACATAGAGATATATCATAGAGACGTATACCATTCACTGCGAACAGGTTTCAGTTCGTCATAACGTCAGTGGCTAAAGCATCTAACAACAGCCATGGTGGGTTGCCTAGTATTAATACCTTCTCCCAATGTTAACATAGAACTGGCAAGAATCTCTATAGAGGCAATATGTTCATGTTTTAAAACATAATCTTCAGCTAGTGCTTTCTTGTATACGATGCTTCCTCAACTCTAAAAAGGCCCCAGAAAAAGAAGGGCAGTCGATCTTCACGGCTGTGCGAGTGGTGCTTGCGACGCACCAGGATGACACTCATCACCAGTGGAGATGGAAGAGGTGGATGATTCATTTTTGAGCCTAACTGACATGGGCGAAGAAGACACAGAGGCAACGCTCAGCCGACCCACATATGCAGTCAGCGCGCGCAAGAAGCTCAAGTGCTAGTGGAGGAATCACCCCCTCCCAGAGCTTGTAATTTCATCCTGCGACACGCATCAGCCATCGGGGTTGGGGTCAACAAGGTGACAGCATGGACCCAGCATCCACCCAATTTTTTGATGCAATCCTATATTCCTAAATATAATGTACAATCCCTACCGACTGAAAACAAACTATGACTTTCAATGGTAATGCATATCATCACCTAGTAAGAGATCTTTACTATTAATGTGGCCCATGGAAGTGGCAATAACTTTGTTTCCTATTGTAAGAGCTGCTATGGTGAGGTTATTTTAAGAGCTTCCATTCACCTCATATCATTCATGTTGCATATATCACATCTATTTTCAGTACAGTTAGCACAACCTATTTTTCTCTCAACTACTCCTATTTTTGTGTAGCCGATCAGTAAATGTAAAAACTACTGAACAAAAATAAAATAACATAAAATAAAAATGAGCACGTTCACATGGGTTTGGCAACAAAATCATGAGCTCGCAGATGGAATCTTTAGGAAAAAAAAACTGTGTGTAGACAATCAGTGAATGTAAAACAACCTTTCGCACATTTAAACTTGGGCCTATTTGCGGCTTGATAAGTGATTGTGATGCCTGCCAAAACAACTACCGATGCCGGTTTCGGTCTTGGGAACAGTCCTTTCTAGGATCTAAATCGAATTCCTGGTCCAAAACGATCAGTGATCAAATTTCTTGATTCTGAACATTTTACTGCCGATGTCAATTGTTTTCTATTTGGCTTGTTTAGGCGACAACAAATAGATTTCCCTTTCCCACCATTGAGACTTCTTGGGGAATCCAATATGGCGCCAGTAGCTTTCCTCAGTTTTTCTTTCGCAGTTTCGTTTGACTTGTTACGACGAAGTTGACCTTCCAACTGATCCATCATTTCGTGCATGTCAAACTTATACTGCAAGAGTTGCCTCATGAAAGTAAGAATTTTTGTACTTATACTGACCTATGAAGGCAAAGCCTGAATAGCACTTGAGGAAATGGATCCTGAGAAGAAGATGTCCTCTGCCGGCCTAGTGCATGGCATCGAGATGATACAACGTCTTGAAAATTCCCGGCCTCTGCCCGTGGGCACACAGCCTACAAAAGTTCGAACAACCACGCACACTAATGACCGTCAATCCTAAGACTAGACCACCACCTTGAATCACGTTGGCGATGTCAGTTACGATGTTGCCCGAGGTTTCAGTAGCAGGGTGTACCAAACTTGCAGTATTGTTAGAAGGCCTAAAAGCTGAAGTCCAATGTCTTTTCCTCTGAACATTTTCTTTCATCACCTCCAATAAACAAACAGTTGGGAGTATTGCTGTTCATCTTCAACCTGTTGGTCTGTCTCCACGGAAACACATCAGGAATTGCACCTGTTGGAATTTATATGTGCTTGGCCCAATAACAAATCCAGAAATTTCCAAGAAATCTCAAAGACCCATATTTTTGAGTGTGAAGAGAAGATGATGGGAACTCTTAAGTCCCACTTTTCTTGGTGGAGCTGGAGGTGTAGCCATACTTCAATATGAAAGTTCTTTTCACTTCCTCAAGTCTCGTGTGAGGAAGAGAAAGAGGAGCCCACACGCTCGCTAGGCCGAGCGAAGGGCACGGGCACGCGACACCTACGTGAAGGGTGTGCCTAAATCAAGCTTCCACGCCTTGCGGGAGCACGTGATCCTTTTGCAGCTTTAGGTTTTGGTCCTTGGCCTTCAAGCTTCCACGCCTTACGGGAGCGCGGTCTCCTTTTGTAGTTTTAATTTTTTTGATTTCTTGGCCTTCAAGTTTCATGTCCTAAACAATTTAGATCATGATCGTGACATAAGATTGGTTGGACAGGACTATATATGCAGCCTATCGATCATGACAAAACGTATCCAATAGAACCAGGGTTTTTGCCTCTTGTTGTTGCACCGCCACCATAGCTTATCCAGCCCGAGCGCTTGCATGCACCAGCAACCGGGCAAGCAGGTCTCCGGAACCTGCATTATGTGTTGATACTATGCAATACTTGTGCATGTTTGTAGAACACAGGAGTGGACTAGTCCAGTAAGTATTGAAATGAACCAAAGACCAAGCGCTTCTTTACTCGATTCTTCGATATGTCACGTAAATCTTTCTCTTTTTCTCTGTGAAAATCAGTGTCGCCTAAACAGATCTCGAACAGCACGGCACAACGTGCCTCTCAAGAGTGATGATGTCCATAAGCAAATCACATGGAGCTATCAATGTAAGTCACATTTGCAAGGAGATAAAAGAAAATAACTGCTGTTGTATCACCAGTCCCCACCAATCTTCTGCATTAGTTACCACCCACACACTTCCACAACCATGCAGGAGCACTACATTACTACCAGCTCAGGCACGACATTTCTACCTACCCTGATTTCTTTTTGCTACTTCACCAACATATATATACGCCTCCCGAGCAACCAAAAACTCAATCAACAGTAGGATATATAGTAACTGCCATCAGCATGAGCAATAGGATCTCTGCTATTGGGTTGCACCTCTTTGCTAAGAATGGGAAGCATCAGCAAATTTCTGATTGCCAGCTCTGGGAATGACTGTACACGAGAGTACGAGGAAGATTGGTGGGGACAGTTTGTATGTAGACTAAAACGCAAAGGATGAATCTGATCGGCCAACAAACCTTATATTCTGCACAAGCAGTTTACTGCTACACCTGCTTGGATAGAATCAAGAATTCTACACATTGTGGTCGCTCCATAGAGCTTGATATTGTATTTTACCTCAGTTGGCCTTGAATATTATTCGTCAGTTGGTCTTGAATAGTTGAATATCACCCTCTGAAAATAAACTGTTCAATCCAAATAGAACTTAAGTGCCCATATTAATCTTTTTGACTCACAGAATTCACCGAAGGGATTTTTCCTCATACTTATGAAAGTATTCCTGCGTACAACATGGCTCAGTGAGAACAGAAATATCATAAACATTCACTTTAATGATTTTTCAATGGCATTAAAAAAGAGTGATGGGTAGGATAATGTGTACGACCTCTATAAGTACTTCCCAATCCTCTCTTCTATGTTGGGGACATTTTTCCAACCACAAAACATTGTCCACGGTCTTATACACAATTAAATCACCGAACATCATCAGGGAGTTAAAAATTCAGTTACAGGTGTCTTTCTTCATGGAAATTGTGATCACAATCTGTTGGTCAATTTGGTGCCTTGAAACGATGTTATCTTCAGAAATATTCCAAACTCAGTTCTCAGATGATGTCAAGTTTTCAAAAGTGAATTTTCCTTAGTTATTCTAAGAGCCAAAGCAAGACTTCATCGGAGATAGATCAATGGCTAGAAAATGTTGTGTAATTTTGATGATTTTTTTTTCGTTTCTTTCTTTGTTTCATAGATGTACTCTGTAACTTTTTATTCGTTTTAATAAAAATTCCAGTAGGGGTGCAAACCCCTCCTGTTTCATAAAAAAAATAAATCACCGAACCCATTTGATGTGTGGCCTTGGTCCCTTGTTTCCTCGATTAATTTTGTCACAAACTCAGTTTAAACAACATTCACACCATGGATGGTTATCATCATAAGCTTCTCTGGACTTCACACCACTATGACTAGGTTGCCCTTTGGTACTATTTGAAGGATCAACCACAGAGTTGGCAGCATGTCTACTTACTTCAACTGTGTGAGACAATATTACTAAGTGGCCATCACTAGGATCAGTTGTTACTCTGAACGTATGAATCTGTACTCCAGATGCAAAAGAGATCATGGCTGGGCAGGTTCGGTAGCTGGATCATGACTAGTAAGCTCAACCGAGTGGAAAAATAGTAATGGGAGGCCATCACGAGGATCAATTCCTATATCTTTGATATGGTGACCTGCCGGCTAGGTGAAACTGCTGGTTGGATCATGGATGTTTCTTGCTGAACAGGTTGGGTATGTAGCGATGCAGCTAGCCTTGGATCCTAAATAAGCCTGGTTGATTGCCTTGATACTGAGTGAGTGGTGATAGGAACCTTGCCATTGTTCAGTTCCAGATCTCTGAACACTTTAAAACTAATTATGATATATTACATTGGGATTACTGTAACTTTGAAGATCTATTAAACAAATACCTGATATACAGAAAAATTGTTATTGTTTATGGTCCAGATGTAACCCCAAATTTTTTTTTTTGAAAAGTAGATGTAACCCAGAATGTCATTGGCTTCTTCAAGCAAGTTGTGGTTGAGCTGGTTTTCCAAGATCTGATGGATGCAATTTCAGACAGAGGCATGTTGAAGAAATTGTAGGAGCTGCACAGAGTAGTTGCAAGCCATGTCACAAAAAAGGTTGTTTACAGAAAATTGCCCGCTTTTGTCATTTTAGACAGAGGGAGGTTGAAGAATTGTAGTAGTTCGATATTTGTGTTTTACTTCAGTTGTCCCTGAATGTTATGAGTTCTTTCAGTAAACTTTTTTTTTAGAAAAGGAGTTATTTCAGTAAACTACCAATGAACTAGCTCAGTAGCCAGTCCTGAAGGTCATCCAAGTGCCTAATTATGGTTGCACGTTCTTAGGCTTTGATGTGTAATCGTGGAGCAGAGGATACGATCGATTCATATCCAAATCATGTACTACATTTAATTGTCGGTCCTTTACCACCCACTTTCTGCATTACTCCTAGCTCGATCAGGCACTACATCATCATCACTACCTTGATTCTTTATCTCCTTCACCACCATATATAGGCTTTGAAGCCTCTCGGCTCATATTACATAATGCAGTGCTTTGTAAGAATGGGAAGTATGAGGAAACTTGTTATTGCTGAAGTATATCGTGAGGGAAAGCTCAGTGTAGCTGATTGTGTTAGAGAGGCTTGAGGAATTTGGTGACTCATCAATAGACTGCTGATTCACAAGAGACTACTGCCTCATAAAGGCGAAGTGGGGCGACTCTTATGCTATAGTGAGTGTACACGAGACTGCTAGGAGTACGGTGGTGAGCTGAGATGAAGTTGTCGGAGGTTCTCCGCTAGGTTGACCCGGCCTACCATCCGTTGATACGTTCCAAATGTTCTAAAGTTTACACCACCCCCAGGCACCCAAAGAATAGGAATATGGCTGCAACATCATCTCGGTACTCGGAGAAATGCTGGTAGGAGGCAGTTTTCCCAGAAGAACAAATTTCGCTGCCTTTGGAATTGTGTTAGTGGATGAATGTGCGCAAATTTGTTTAATTGTCTACAAAATGACTACCATCTTCTTTTCGTGAAAGTAGACCGAATACTACAAGCACCGTATAAAATTAGCATACCTAGTTGAGGAAGGAGGAGAGACTCTGAAGTATCCGCAGGCTGTGTGTGTCTCCTATTGAGGCATGATCTCCCTCCACCCATCAGGGTTGGGAGTGGAGACAAGTCAATGGGCACACCCAAGTCACTGGTGGGTAGGGACACAACCATCCACTAGCCGAGCAGGCAGGCCACACACCACCTGGGGCATGGCCAACTTCGTTTCCGATGTCTTTGCCCAAATCCCCACCACCCCATATCTGCTCCGCAACGATCCTAAACGAGGCTAGGCATGTGGCGGTGACGCAGTTACTAATTTCATTGGGAGACAAACGACATCCAGGTAGGTTTTGGGGCGGCCGTCATCATTGGACTCCTTGCCATCGTCGTTTGCCCACCGGCCACCGCTAGCACTTCACAAAGCCACAGCCGATGAAAGGAAGCTGCTGAAGTGAAGCCAGGCATCCAACAATTCAAATTCGCAATGCAGTCAGAGGGTTTTTTTTAATTTTATTGTTGTTGGTTGTTTTTTTTTAATTTGTTAGAGTTTGTAGTAGGAGTTTTGGGTTGGATATTTGGTTGGTAGCTACTTGTAGTTGGACTGTTTGGTGGTGTCGTTTTCTTGCTATCTTTTTGTTTCCCCTTTTTTTTCTCATCAGTGGAAATAACAGGAACTCTCTTTCCATTCATTTGAAAAAAATAATAGAGCAAAATTTCAACCAGAGCAGTGTAAACGTAAAGGTATTATATATTGCGTCAAGAATGGAAGCTGCATTAGGTGCTATGCAAATGTACGTGTCCATGTCTGTAGAAGAGAGGAGTGTAGTAATCTAAATGTGCTTCTTTACTCGATATTTCAATAAGTTAGTAACTGTGAATATGAGCATCTCCAAGAGTTTGCTAAGAATAGAAGCTCAACATGGTTGTTCTAGAAAACAACACAATGCATACAACTAAGATGAACTTTGAGTGACTATTATGAATAACATAATCTAGGCTACATTGACATTTTTTGTGGGGTGTGGGCTATAAATATTGTGAATATGAGCATCTCCAAGAGTTTGCTAAAATTTGCTTGGCAAATCTTGTGATTTGCCAACTCGGAAAATATATGCCAAGTTAAAAAATAGCCTCCTTCCAATAGTTTGGTATAATTTGCTCCCCAAAATAGAATTATGACTTTGCAAAGTGAACACAAAACTTTTTGTAAATTAACCAAACCTATATATGCAAATCTATGTGTCTGGTATTTATGCAAAGTGAACACACAAAAAAAAAATTTATATTTATGTTTGGGTCCTTCCACCTCTAGGATGTCGGAGGGCCGTGACGTGCTTGCCTCGCGACCGTGCCAGGATGGCCGCACCGCTGCTGCAGCCTACCCCACACGCATCTAGACCCTCGCACCCTGCCACTGCAGGTCGCAGCTCTGGTCGATCCTCACACCGATGCCAAACCGGATACGCGCGCGTATATTTACGTGCTGACGGGCTGTTTTTTCCAAGTTGCCAAATTTTGCCAAGCGGTATGCCAAACTGTTGGAAACGAATTTTTGTCATTTTTGTAAAAATTGAAGGATGCCAACTCAATATGCTAAACTGTTAGAGATGCTCTAAACGCATGTGTGCTACTACCACGTAGCCAAGCCGTGGCATGAGCTTGGGCAGGATCATCCCAGGCACGATGAGGTCCACAGGTGGCCCAAGGTTACTAGTGTTGATTCCATTGTCGGTTCATAGAGTAATCATGTTAGAGTTTTGTTTCCATTGTTTGTAACTCTGCCGATGTAGTGTGAGAGTTTTTGTCCATCATTACTTAGGGATAGAAGGATGAAGACCCTCCTTGGCTCAAACACTTGTCTCGAAACCGACTTTTGAAATCACCCTACCTTGTTTTCCTTGGTATATATGGCGGACTCTATGGTCACAATGCTACAAGGAAACATGTAAGTACTGTGTTTGATTAACAAAGGACATTCTGTAGTACGTGCCTATGCCACCTAGTTTATTGCTTTGTATCTTTAAGAAATGAATTGGATCGGAACCATCTCCTACCCAACTTTCACACTTTCCATTTATTTCTCCTGCTTATAAAACAACTCCAACCTTCATCCACCACTACCCACAATCCTCAGTCATTTGGATGTTACTATCTCCCACTGTGTCCTAGAGCTAGGAGTGGGAGGTATCAGCAAGTTAATCAACACAAGAGTGGCCATGCTGGTGTCACACTGCGAGTGGCGCTTGTGACACACTCGTCGCCAGCGCAGATGGAAAGAGGGTTCACTTTGAAGCCTAACTGTGACATGGGAGAAGAAGACACAGAGCCAGGTCAGTTGAACCACACATGCGGAACCGCAGAAGGAGCCCATGTGACGCGGAGGAAGCACTTCCACCCAGCGCTTGTGATTTCATCCTGCGACATATGCGTCAGCCATTGGGCTTGTGATCTTTACCTTCAGTGTGGTCTACCGAAGTGGCAATAACTTTGTTTCTTCATAAAATATATCTTTAGTTTCTGTCAGACTATTGTGAGTTTATTTCAGAGCTGCTATTGACCTCATAATTGATGGTTGGAAGTGATATACTCTGTTTGAGATTAGTGTAGCGCCACCTATTTTTCTCTCGTCTACACCTATTTGTGTGTAGCCGATCTGTGAATGTAAAAAAAACTAAATAATAAAAAAATGTGAACACGATGGAATACTAAAATGAATGGATGAATATTACATATAGCAGTGCCGAAGCACTATGGACCACTAGTTATAGTGTTCATGCCTACATGGAAGGGGAGAGATCTTGTGGACTATGACCCATTACAAGTGCTAAATATAGTCTAACATTCCCCCGCAATCGCAGCGGGAGCACCGCAAACAATGAGACTGGAGAAGAAGTTAAACTGACTCCCCCCCACAGTCACAAGTTGGCACGATGCAGACATTGCGATTGGAGAGAAAACCTGTGAGAGAAAACCTGTGAGACTCATGCAAATGATAGCCTGAGACTCATGCAAATGATAGCCCTTGTTGCCAATGTCGACGTAGCCGAGCGTGAGGGCATACAAGCCGTGGTCAACGCACTTGTGGTCGGGTTGCCTTGTCGATGGAGCTGCAGGCGCACGAGGGGCGCCATAGTGGTGACGGAGACGCGTCGAGGCAGTCGTCGTGGGAGGAGGCGATGCCAAAGTCGACGCTGTCAGGGCCGTCGTGGACGTAGAAGAAAGGCAACGACGCATCGAAGCAGACGGGGCGGGAACGGGAGGGTCGATACCGAAGTTGATGCAGTCAAGCCGCCTGTGCGCCGAGGCGGAGCTGGATTTGCCAGATCCAGCAACGCCTCGGGGACGAAGGCACACGTCAGTGTTGCCAATACCGAGCAAACAAGGGAGAGGACCCCAACCATGTGGTTGTGC
This sequence comes from Hyparrhenia diplandra, assembly GCA_015847255.1. Classification (NCBI taxonomy): domain Eukaryota; kingdom Viridiplantae; phylum Streptophyta; class Magnoliopsida; order Poales; family Poaceae; genus Hyparrhenia; species Hyparrhenia diplandra. The sequence continues at coordinate 38,930 of JADLZK010003609.1, forward strand.
TGGACGAAGGAGAAGTAGTGCGGTAACGATGCATTGGCGAGTGTGACTCAGCGACGATGCGAGGGACGGCGAGCGATGCTCAGCGACGACGAGGTAGGCGGCAGCTCGATGACGAAGACCTTGTGCAGACGGAGGCGGGCGCGTCAGCGAGCATAGCCCAGCGATGACGCGAGACGCAGCACAGCCGTCGATGCACAGGGGACGACGGTGTAGATGCAACGGCGAAGTGGACACACGGGCGGCGGTGCTGTGGCCCGATGAGGCGACACAACAACAGCCCTGTTGCTCGGAGAAGAGGCGCACAGTACGAGGACGGACGTCACGGGAGCCCGGTGGATCGCGCACATCGGCTGATCAGACCGAGTGTGCTCGAGGCGAGAGCCGACGATGGGTGAAGTTGGCGAAGGTGTCCCGATAGGTGGAGGCGACGACGAGTCGGTGGAAGACGATGTGCGCACGAGGCGACAAGGTGGGCGGCGCAGACGGGCGTCCCCTAGGGCACCGTCCATGTCACCATGCAGCACAGTCGAAGGTACAAGCCGGTAAAGTCAACGCCAATGTCGAAGTAGAGGCGAGTAGTCGACAGACGGTGGGCGATGCAATCTTGATAGTGGGCGATGCAGCGGATGGCGCGATGCTAAGAAAGAAAAGTGCCGAGCAGGGTTGCAAGCTAAATAAAGGATTGCACTAGAACCAAGCTAACTGGCTCGACCATGCAAACCATGCAAGCGATGCTAAACTATGCTATAATAAGGAAAGCGGCAGGCGCGGCGCGGAGCAGCGAGTGGATGGGAACACGGGTGTAGCGGTGCGTGCGTTTCGCCCTTGGCACGGGATAGCGGGACGCGGCTTGAAGCGGCAACACGGGCGAGGCGGCGCGCGCGTGGATCTGAGCATGGATCTGGCCCCGTGGCGCCCCTGAAGTCGCTCGGATGAAGAGCTGATTTCCCGCTCCGACGAAAAGGATGCACCCGCGACGTGTGGACGTTCCGCGCGGATGACTCCCGCTGCGACGACTGGCCGCGAATATGAGCGCGGGGACGGGCCGCGCGGATGATAGGCGAAGACAGACGGCGGCTGCTTGTGAAGAAGCTTGCGGCGCCCCGGACGAGGAGTCGGCGGTCGCGGCAGCAGCTGACAAACACCCGACTCGAGGAGCAGCACCGGGCACGGAGCCACCGCCACCGCATCCCGGCTGAGGGAGCCACCGCCCGCCTGCTGGTCCAAGAGGACGGATCGCTGGGGCGAGGTTCGCCGCGGAGCCGGGAGACCGCCGGGTCGAGCCGCAAGGGCTCCGATCCGGCGAGGACGACGAGAGCGCTGCCCCCGGCGGAGATTGATCTCTCCCCTGGGGCGCGCAGTGCGGAAGCGAGAGGAAAAAAAAACTAATAACCTATGCTCTGATTACCATGAAAGAATGTGAACACGATGGAATACTAGAATGAATGGATGAATATTACTCAGAGTGCGCAGGTACATATAGCAGTGCCGAAGCACTATGGGCCACTGGTTACAGTTTTCATGCCTACATGGAAGGGGAGAGATCTTGTGGACTACGACCCATTACAAGTGCTAAATATAGTCTAACATTCCCCGGCAATCGCAGCGGGAGCACCGCAAACAATGAGACTGGAGAAGTTAAACTGACTAATAAGACTAAAATGAGCACATTCACAATGGATCTGGCAACAAAATTGTGAGCTCGCATCTGGCATCTTCAGCAACAATCAATTTGCTGTGTAGGCGATCAGTCAATGTAAAACAGCCTTTGGTACATTTAAACATGGGTCTGTTTGAGGCTTGATAAGCGAATGTGATGCCAGTTTCGGTCTTGGGGATGCCCCCTTTCAGGATCTTACTCAAATTCCAGGTCCAAAATCATCAGGGATCAAATTTCTTGATTCTGAACGTTTTTTGTCATTGGAAATTGGTTTCTATTTGGCTTGTTTAGCCTAGTCGACATTAAAGTGATTCCCCCTTTGCCACCATCGAGAGATGGGGAATTCAATTTCACGCCAGAAGCTTTCCACACTTTCCCTATCGCTTAACTTTAATTATCAACTTCCCTCAAAAAAAAAAAACTTTAATTATCAACTTTCCATTTATTTCTCTTGCTGCACTACAATCCAGCCCGACCATCTGTCATTATTTCCTATTATACATCATCTCGAGACACCTTATAAAATAACTCCAACCTTCATATCGCTACCCACAGTCCTCAGTCATTTGGAAGTCAAAAAAAAAAACCCTCTCGGTCATTTGGCCTGTGAGCTCGATCGACTCTTTATGTTACTATCTCCCACTGTGTCGTAGTGCTAGGAGTGAGAGGAATCAGCAAGTTGATCGACACTTGAGTGCCTGTAGAGTCTATATCAGCTGCATACTGCACCTGAGAGGTAGCTACGATTTGGGAAACACATGGTGAAAGGCAAACGACATCTCATAGAGCAGGAAAACTGAGTGGACGCTAGGTCCATGCCTTCATCTGTGTGACCCCGGACACTGTGTCACGGAAAGAAATCACTCGCCGTGCCAGGAGTGGTTCCTCTACATCATGGAATACGACATGGCTGCCCTCCACATGTGGTTGTGGCTGTGCGACTGGCCCTTGCGATGCAGACAGGACTGCACTCGTTGCCAGCGGAGATGGCGTGAGGTGGAGGATTCATTTTGGACAAGGGAGAAGACGACGTGGTGGCAGCTCAGGCGATCGAACCACATATGTAGTCAGCTGAGCCATGTGTGTGCACGCAAGGAGCTCAAGTGCTTCGGTGGAACCACCCCCTTCCAGGGCTTGTGATTTCATCCCGCGTCAGCCATCGGGGTTGGTCCACCCAATTTTTTGATACAATCCTACCAAATTTTTTGATGCAAAGTTTGAAAACAAAATAAGACTTTCAGCGGTAATATGGATATCACCTAGTAAGAGATCTTTACTATTAGTGTGGTCCGTGGAAGTAGCAATAACTTCTGTTTTTTTTTTTTTTTTGACAACAGAAGTGGCAATAACTTTGTTTCCTTCTTAAAGAGCAGCTATGGTGAGGTTATTTTAAGAGCTGCTATTCACCTCATATCATTCATGTTGCATATATCACATCTATTTTTAGAATAATTAGCGCAACCTATTTTTCTCTTAACTACTCCTATTTTTGTGTAGCCGATCAGTGAATGTAAGAAACTGCTGAACAAAAATAAAATAAAATTAAAATGTGCACGTTCACATGGTTTGGCAACAAAATCATGATCTCGCAGATGGAATCTTCAGGGGAAAAAAAACTGTGTGTAGACAATCAGTGAATGTAAAACAGCCTTTGGCACATTTAAACTTGGGGCCTAGTTGAGGCTTGATAAGTTATTGTGATGCCGGCCAAAAGAACTACCGATGCTAGTTTTGGTTTTGGGAACGGCCTTTTCCGCGATCTTTTTCGAATTCCTGGTCCAAATCGATTAGTGATCAAATTTCTTGATTCTGAACGTTTTATTGCCGAAGTCAATTGTTCTCTATTTGGTTGTTTAGGCGACATTAAATAGATTTCCCTTTCCTCAGTTTTTCTTCCGCAGTTTCGCTTAACTTGTTACAACCAAGTTGAGCTTCCACCTGATCCTTCATGTCGTGCATGGCAAACTTAGTGCAAGAGTTGCCTCATGAAAGTCAGAATATTTTTACTTATACTGACGTATGAATGTCAGGGACCTACCGTTGTTGGGCCATATGGGCCATGGTCCGAGCCTGCCAGAGCCCAGGTGGCGAGACTGCCCAAGCCTGCCCAAGCCTGAAGTCCGAGTACAAAGGCACGAGCAACCGGCGAAGGGAAGCATCAACCAGAATATCAATTATCTCTGCGTTTACCTTTACTTGTACTAGTTGTAGCTACTGTTCATCTTCCTTCCCGAGCTCTTCCTCTCCTCCCCTTGTACCCGGATTCTAGACCTTCTAGATACTTCTGCAGTAAGATTAGTAGCTCAGATTGAGGGTTGCTAACAGTGGTATCAGCTCTGTCGATTCACGGCATGGATTCGTCGTTCCAGCCTTCGTTTGACGAGTTCCTGCGGAGGTTTGAGGAGGACGAGTCCCGGTGGGAGCAGCGCCTCTCCAGGTACCGGGAGTGGCGTGCTGCCGCCGTCGAGTTCCCCTTCGTTGTCCGCGAGCGGGCGCAGTTTGATGGCGTGGTGGCTGCCGACAACTAGGGTGGCCTCTTCGTCGATGCCACCAACGAGCCCATCCCTTCGTTTGACTACTTCCCCGTCGCGTCCGACTCCGTCCCGGTGGAGCGCGCCTTCAACCAGAAGGAGCAGCTCGTCGTCCTGGCTCATGTCGCGGCCGACAACTGGGGCGGCCACTTCAACAACGTCCCTGACGAGCTCGACTCCACCTCCTCCGACCGCAACGCGCTCGACTCCGCCACCGCCGACTCCGTCGTCGCCCCTGAGGAGTTCCCGCCCCAGATCCAGGTGCTCGAGAAGCCACCTCCGCGTACGCTTGTCCCCATCGCCCTCGACACTGTCTGCGACGTCCCCGCCGCCGTGGACTACTCCATCGAGTCATTGGGGATACTCGGGTCGCAGATCCAATCCGCCGACAAGCTCCTCGTGGCGCCGTTCTCCGGTAGCCCAGGCAAGGCCACTGCCACCACCAAGTTCTTCGTCGAGCGCGAGAAGGAACAGATCGAGGCGCGGACATTCTCCCTCGTCCAGATCCGCGATTCAGAGCTCGAGGTGGAGCCGGAGCAGAGCCCGGTCTCTATCGCGTTCTCCACCAAGTCCGTCGAGCCCGAGTACGTCCCCGCCTTCGACAAGGAGCTGGAGATCCTCGACCGCCTCGTGGGCAACCTCTCCGTTCCGCAGCGAGCCCCTCTGCGTGGGCCTCGCCAGCCGTGGTGTTTTTCGAGTCCGCCGCGACTCCGTCGACCGCGGCTGGGGCCTCGACTCTCGATGTCCGCGGCGAGCTCCACCACGTCCGCTTCGGCTTCCCCGACCGCGCCGAGCTCTTGCGGCGTCGACGTGGGACGACCTCCACGGCTCCTGGATCGAGTTCGAGGTCGCCGACTGCGACATCGAGCCAGCGCGATTCGTCTCCGCCAAGCCCGACCGCGGCGTTCCTTCCATCCTCGCGCAGATTCGTCTCCACCACGGGCAGCCCCCGCTCTGCGCACGCAAGAGACGGCGGTATACGCACGCGCGCGCAGGCCCCAGAGCGCGCTGGAGAAGAGCACGCCGGGCACCACCACAAGGGCCAGCAGCGTCGACGGCTCGACTCCTCCGACCTGCGCCTCGCGCGTGTGAAAGGTCCTAATGGCTAGAGGGGGGGGGGGGTGAATAGCCTATTAAAAATTCTTGCAACAACACTAAGCACCCGGGTTAGACAAAAAGATGGCGTAGCAAATAAGCAATGCTTCAACTAGCTAAGCAAGCCACAAGTCAATTCTATTGTCTCTAATCCACACAAAGGCTATGTCGCTAGTTTACTCCTAGGTGAACAAGCAAGACTAACTAATTCTATCACTAGGAGCTAACAAGGCTAAGCAACCTACACAAGCTACTCAAGCTAAGCACCCTAACAAGATATACTACCAAAGTAATGCGAAGGAGTGCTAGAATACAATACCACCGGTGTAGTGTCGAGGTTGTAGCCAATCACCGTGATCACCAAGAAATCTCCAACGAGCAAGAACAAGTGACACGATGATTTTTCACCGAGGTTCACGTGCTTGCCGGCACGCTAAGTCCCCGTTGTGGCGACACACTCACTTGACGTATGCTAAGCTTAATGGCCGGTGCCAAATCCCCTATGGGAGCTCAAGCAAACGATCACAAGAGAGGGTCCAACAAGCCACGAGCAATCCACTAGTGCTCCTTTCGCGAATCTCCCGCGGGGTAAGGAACGACCCCTCACAATCACCACCGGTGTGGCCTCAAACAAGCTCCACTTGAGCTCAACACCGCCTCTTGCTCCAAGCCGCTAGGGAACCGGGCAAATTCCCAAGAAAACAAGAATCCCGCGGCTTCTCCAAGGATGAAGTGCCTCTAGATGCAACCGATGATGCAATGCACTTCTATCACTCTCAATCTCACCAAGAATTCGAGTTATGGATGGAGAGATGAGTGGAGAGGAGTCTCACAAGCTCACTAGCAAGTTAGAGTGTTCAAATGTGCAAGAGAGAGCTCCAAATACCGGCCATCCAAGTATATATAGAGCACCCCTCGAAATAGAGCCGTTGCTCTAAAAAATTTGCCCTCTGCGCACTGACCGGACGCACTGACCGGAACCACCAGCGGGTCCGGTCGAGGGTCCGGTCGGTGCTTCCGGTCGCATCCGACAAACTCTGGGCCCACGGCTGGCGCCCTGCTCCGCGCGTCCGGTCCCTGCTTCCGGTCGTGCTTCCGGTCCTGCGTCCGGTCGGAATCCATCCCGAAGCTGGAAAACAAGCTTTCTGTTATTTTGACCGGACTCGGTCACCGGTGCCACCGGTCGGTGCATCCGGTCAGGGGACCGTGCGTCCGGTCACCTCTGGACAGCAGCTTCTTCATCTTTTTCTTTGCTCTTTGCTTCAAACTTGCTTCGCCTCTTGCCAAGGGTTGCCAACACGTCAAGATGACCACGTTATCACCAATGTTAGCACGTCGAGATGTTAGGCAAGATCGAAGTTAGTGCTCTCATTGTCCTAAATGCAATATGCAAGTCAATTGGACCTAGAAGCACTTCACCAAAGGATTGTCGCGGCATCCCCTCTTGATAGTCGGTTATCTATCCTATAATGTGATCACACGCTCTATCGTGTCTTGATCACCGAAAGGAAAAACCCTATCAAGATACCTTTGCCTTGATCTCCCAGGTTCCTCTCTAGCCGATCACCGAGCTTGACGATCCATCATGTCCACCATCATCGTCCATGTTCATGATCATCAAGCTCCTTGTTATCCATCTAATCCTATCTCAAAGTCATCACTTAGAGCAAAGGATTAGTCCACAAGTGTGTCATCAATTTCCAAAACCAAACATGAGATTTCAATCTCCCCCTTTTTGGTAATTGATGACAACCAAACTCACAAAGATATGAAATAAAATTCAATTGAACTTGAATTGCTTGCCCATAGCATTTTGATCCTGAATCAAGGATTGGACAAACATTTCAAGGTTCGGTTTTGGTAGTAGTAGCTCCCCCTACATATGTGCTTCCATGTGTTTGGATCAAGTTGGCACATATGTATGGATAGAAAACTTGGGGAGAGATACTAATACCAAAAGGGATGCTAAGGTTCTAGAATTTAGACCTTTGAAGCGTGAAACCATCGGAGTCCTTAGCATCATGTAACTAGACAATCATCAAAACTCAACATACCCCATGAGATCAACATTATAGGCTAAAATGTGAGCTTTGTCTAGATACATCCTATGCATGCTAGTTGATCAATACACCAATCAATTTTTCAAAAACTAGCATACACCAAGCAATCATGTATATTGAATTTAAATTGCCAATGCAACATTTCATTATGATCATGCACATACAAATGCACAAATAGTCTATGAGCTTGCTCCCCCTATTTGTGTGATCCTTTCCAACATCTTTGTGACTTATTTCTCCCCCTTTGTCAACAATCACCAAAAAGGTGTAAATGAGAAAAATCAAGTCAATCAAAGTATCACATGTGGTCTCATCTAGATCACTTGCCTTTCCATGTATTCAAGTTTGAACCAAGGACAAGCTTTTTCACACCTCATTTGCATAAGGGTTATCTTGCACCATGTTAGAATACACATCAATAGCGCATTTTCTAGAGTTGACACTAGGATTGCAAGCACATAAACATGTCATATGCGTGTTTTTATCCGCCACGGAAAATTAATTTTGCGTGGCGGGCACCTTAACACGCCCGCCACAAAAAATAAATTATTTTTCTGTGGCGGGCGTGTTAAGTTGTCCGCCACGCAAAATCAATTTACCGTGGCGGGCCTCTTAAAACGCCCGCCACGTAAAATAGAGAGGCCCAATAGAACCAGAACAAGGCCCAATGTCCAGCATATATATATATACTAAAGTTAGGGTTTGGGACAACCAGTCCACTCCCTCCCCACACTCCACCGGCTGCCTTTGCCTTTCTCCCTTCCCCCGCTCCCACTCCCTCTCCCTTCCCCGCGACAAGCTGCCGACTCCGCCTTCCCTACCTCGTAGCGGCCCAAAGACCCACCCTTCCCCGATGGCGCGGCGGCCAGGCCCCTCCACGACGGCGGCGCTCCGGGATCCCCGACGACGGCGGCGGCGGCGACGCGCGGCCCCTCCCCTTCACCGACGACGCGGCGTCCACCTCCCGCAAGCGTCGGGCGCGGTGGATTCGGCGGGCGCGGGCGGATCCTGGTGCGGCGGCCCTCTTGCCGGCGGATCCGAGCACCACGGCCTCCCGGCGGTGGATCCGAGCACCACGGGCCTCTGGCGGAGGATCCGAGCACCCACGGGCCCCAGCGGCGGACCGGCGCGGCGGGCCTCCCGGCGGTGGATCCGGGGCGGTGGCCCTCCCGGCGGCGGATCTGGGCGCGGCGGCCCTCTGCCGACGGATCCGAGCACCACGGGCCTCCCGGCGGCGGATCCGACCCGGGCCCACGGGCCTCCCAGCCACGGGATCTGGCGCGACGGGCGCCTCCGGCCCTCCGGCGGATCGATCCGGGGCGGTGGCCCTCGGCCGGGCGGATCCGGGCACGGCGGGCCAACGGCGGCTCCTCCTCCTTCCCCGATCTGCGGCGGATCCAGGCGGGGAGCCGACCGGCGGCGGCGGTGGCATCCCAGCCTGGATGGGCCCGGCACGGGCTCGGCGATGGGCTCGGCGGGGGCCTAGAGAGTTTTGTTTTCTTTTTATTTTTTTGAACCACACCGTGGCGGGCATCCTAATGTGCTGCCCACGGATATTGATTGGCGTGGCGGGCGCGTAGCCCGCCACAAGTGACGATGTCGTGACCTTTTGTTAGTGGCTCACGGTGCCCGTCATAAAAAACCAAATTCGCCGAATCACGCAAAATTGTTTGGGTGCTAGTGTTACATGCAAAGGAGGAAAAGATGTTCGCGCGCGCATGGGTCCCGAATGACCGCACTCATGCAGCGCCGCCGCGATTCGACGCGAAGCGCCACCCTGCCCTAGTCCACAAGCCATGTCGCGGATGGGGCCGCCCTGCCCTGGTCCACGCCACCCCACTTGGACGCCACCGCAGGTGCACCACCACGCCGTCCCGCCGAGTGGATGTGGGCCACTTGTCGAGGATTCCCATGGCGGTGAAGTAGTGCCCACCGCCGCGCAGTTGTGGCCGCCCTACCATGGTCCACGCCGCCCTACGTGACGCCGACACAGGTGTGCCACCACGCCGTCCTGAGCGCCGCCGAGCCGGTGTGAATGCTCCACCATGAATCCACACGGTGGGGAACTGTTGCTACGGTTGGGCAAGAGAGAAGGACATGGGGGTGGAGCTGCGGTTGGGAAAGAGAGAAGGGCATGGGATGCGGTGAGGAATCGTAGAGGAATCTCAGAGGATGGAGAGAAGTCCGGACATGAGTACGAGGAGTTAATCAAGGTGAATGAAAATTTCAGGTCCGGGTCCATACATCACTGTCGGGCGTGCTATTATAACCGACAATGATAGAGACGACCGCTAGTTTCTTAGACCCACCGACAGTGATGTAGACTTTTGCTATCGGTTCATGGCCATCTCCAATCATTTTCTGGTTTTGAAGCCACAAAAAGAGTCTTCACTAGCGGTTGGCTCAAATCCGGGCGGTAGTGATAGTAGAATCTGTAGTAGTATCTAGTAGATATAAAAAATATTAGCACAAATGTTGCATTACCTATGTGTTAGATTTAATTTGAGATCTTTTAGTTCAAATAAATCTTAAGCCCTATATTAAAAAGATAATGTGTAATACTATGATCTTAGGCCCATTTTTAGTAGTTCAGTTGAATTAAAAAAAATCTTAAGGCCCATGGATATTGTGACTATAGATTGACTCAATGTAAATAGCTGAACTATTTGTGCTGCTACTGAGAAGTTGAGAGAGGCTAAATGAATGGTAAACGCGTGTGTGCTGCTACCGCTGAGCCAAGCCGTGGCATGAACTTGGGCGGGAGAATCCCGGTCCACGATGTGGTGCACGGGTGGCCCGTGGTTACCATTGTTGATTCCCTTGTCGGTTCATGTTGTAATCATTTGAGAGTTTTTGTCTGCTACTCGCGATTACTTCTTGGTTCTTTGATAACTCTGCCCGAAGTAGTGTGAGAGTTTTTGTCTGTGATTACTAAGGGATAGAGGGATGGAGACCCTCCTTGTCTAGAACACCCTATCATGTGAGAGTCTTTGATAACACTTGTCTTGAAACCAACTATTTAAATCACCGCATCTCAGTTTTTTCTTACCTTGGTATATATGCCGGACTCTCTACGGTTATGATTTTATAAGGAAAACATGTAACAAAGGACATTCTATAGTACGTGGCTATGCCATCTAGTTCATCGCTTTGTGTCTTTTAAGAAACGGATCGGATCAATCATCTCCTAACCACCAACTTTAATTATCAACTTTCCATTTATCTCTCTTGCTGCACTGCAATCCAGCCCGACCATCTGTCTTATTATCTATTGTATATCATCTCCAGCCACCTTATAAAACAACTCCAACCTTCATCCACCACTACCCACAATCCTCAGTCATTTGAAAGAGTCACAAAAAAAAATAGCCCGGTCGTTTGTCATGAGTTCAATCGACTCTCTATGTTACTGTCTCCTACTGTGTCATAGAGCTAGGAGTGAGAGGAATCAGCAAGTTAATCGACATATGGATGCCCTTGGTGTCAATATCAGCTGGCTACTAAGCGTCAGAGGTGGATACCATTTGGAAAACACATGGTGAAAGGCAAACGCCTTCCCCTCAGAAGAAAACTAAGTTGACTCCTCGTGCATGTCTTCATCCGTGTGACCCCAGCCTCAGACACTGTGCAAGTAGTGGTTCCTCTACATCACCTAGCAGGCTAAGGCTAGCACCGAGGCTCTTGTTGAATTGGCTCCGTGACTCAGTGTCCTTAGTCCTCATCAGATTCCAAAATGAATCACCACGTCTTCGATGCCACTAGTGCCATCCCAATTCCCATATGCAGGAGCAGGACGCCGGCGTGTGCACGCGGCCGGATTTGCAAACGGGATTCCATGGGGCAGGGCAGCAGCGGCGTGAAGCTTCACTTCCGTGTCCTCCTGGCCAACGTCACCATGCTCTGTATCTTTTCTTTCGGATGGGGATGACCAAGTCACCATAGACCAACAAATTTGCAGCACTGTACTCATGGTCTATATGCACAATTCAGTTTATTTGTAGATGGACAGTTAGAGCAGAATTATTTCTGCATTTTATTATCCAGCATTAACGGACGTGTTTAATTAAACAAGGTGTTTAATTTG